>APFE031489434.1:50801-80669 GCA_000404065.3 Pinus taeda
TGGAATAACCACTTGGAATATTTTATTATATTTGGTTAGGAGGGAAAATATATTTAAACTTTTATTTAGAAATAATAAATAAATAAATGATTTATTTATCATCTCAACAAATTGGTTAAGGAATAATAAAGAAATAATGATTTATTTAATTATTCTGCATGAGTTTAATTATAAATTACTTAACAAAGGTGGTTTATTAAGTAATTTTTCATAGTGAAAGAAATTTTACTATTGTAAAATTCACTTTACATGGTGTAGTTCGATCCATCTAGATAATTAGGCTAGATGATCAATATTTTGGTGATAACAGATTTCCCACCAACGTATGAGTGTTAGGAGGAAAAAATATGACTGAACTGTGTTGTAAAGACACAAGCACTACACAACAAAGTGGCGTGAGAGAGAGAGAGAGAGAGACCAATAAAACTGAAGTAGGAGGATAGGGACAGAGGGGGAAAGACCAATGCAGGTCACCTTTTATGTTGTGGTACCGAACCTCAATGAGGTGGGGGAAGCATACATATATCCGCCAAGATAACTTAGAACAAAAATAATGGTGTGCTGAGAAACATCAAATTGTGCAATGAAGTGCATGCTGAATGGTACATGACATGTTGGCATAACTGAGTCAAAAAATAATACAATGTGTCCCATATATATAATGGACCTGGAAAAATATGAGCCAGGATTGAATATAATATGTACTGATTACATGAGATATAATGGCCCTTCCCTCAAAAAATGGGTTGGAGGGAGGGTAAAACAACCGAAGAAGCCTCGTTGAACAAGGAAGGGATCTGCAAAACTAAATGGATCATCTGAAGGAGATATGCATGCTATGAACACTGTGATTCGTAGGGACTGAACCCATTATATTTGCGGAACTGCATCTAAGGCTGTAGCATAATAGGAATGCATTCGAACATGTGGGGGGCTACCTGAAGGGCCACCCCTCATGAGGTCTCAAATATCTCATGCACACCTAGGAACTACTGGTAAAATCTGCTGCATCACTCGACCATCGAGTGTATGGATCAGGAACATGAAACAACCAAGTCAAAGGGCAATAATGAGTCCCTCTACTCGATCCAAAGTACCAAACAAGAATGGAAGATGGAACCAAGATACACTGCCCTCTAGGTCGTTCTTATGGAATAAATGAGTTGATGTCGATAGAATAGGGCCCATGATAGGTGAGGCAATGAGGATCCTCAACTAAGGTATGAGGGAAAATAGTAATGTGACTGATGGACTGACACTAGGTATAATGGAAAATGAGGGATTGAGGGAAAAATAGACAACTTCCCTTGTCAGAGCATAAAGTGCATGGTTGACCTGGTAGCAACTGACTCAACTCTGGATGGGATGCAGACAGTATGATTGGAGGCTAAAATGGGAAAGAAGGGATCAACGATATCAAAATATGGATGGAATAATGTGATATGATATAATGGGATACGAAATAGACTCCATGGATTCAAGGGTGACTCATCACGAATGCTCTGAACAAGGATGACTCAATGATGCTGCCACACAGAATAGGCCCAGTGGGGACCATGAATAAATGAGTAAATGATGGTTACACATGATGAAAATTGACACGTGAGACGACAAGTTCCAAGGGAAGGTGGTCCCCAAATTACAAGTGTCGCATATGAAGAAATCCGATTTTGAGAGGCGTTGAAGTGATCCTTCTGGCAAAAATGGATTCCTAGTGAAATTTCAAATCATCCAAAACTGAGAAAGACTCATTACAGCACTCGATGAGAGATTTCCAATGATGTTGATGGTTCGTCGAGCTGAGCTACCATTTGGTCAAAGTGGGTGACAAAATCATTGTGGATTTTTCTATGAACGGACATTTTCCCTCCAATTGGAATTCATTTTTGATGTGAGTTGTGGTAAATTTGGAGAGGAGGAAAAGGCCCTAAATCTTATGGAGATCATAGTGGACAAACCCGCCATCAGAATTAGGATTTGCGACTTTCAGGTAGTGGCCTTACTCATATCTTCAATTTTAGTTATTTATTTCATGATTTTTGGCTCCTGACAGTTCCCTGGGAGACCCTTTCTCCTCTTCACAGTCTAATCACACTTTTTGTGCCTAGAAGTGCAATTTGGATCACTTGTGAGCTCACAGGTGAAGACCTGTGAGCTCATACATTCTAGGCAGAAAACTGTGATTTGGGGCTGAAAAGAGGGGTGGTTTGCTCGCTAGGTGGGGGTTGTAGGTTGATTAGTGTGGACCAGTGTTTTCTTCTCTCAACTGACAAGACATGTGGTGTTTTGCAGGCATGGCAGAGCTAAAAATCAACTGGTGTGAGTGAGACTTGGATACCCTCTAATCTAAGATTATGATGGATTAGGGGGTTCGAGGGGCATTGGCTCGCTATGGGGTTCTCAAGTTGGTAGAAAACCCATTGATGAGGGTTGGTGAGCCCTTGCTATTGAGAATTGTGAGCTATTGGGATCCAGGCCATGAGGTATTTTTCATGCAGGGGCACAATATTGAGATCACATTACAGGATATTGATTTCTTCACTAGACTCCCTCCCCTCAGAGTGGTGGGGGTATACATCTGATGTTTCCATGTGGGAGGAACATTACAAAGTTTTTGGAGCACCATTGTCCACAGGATGTGCATGTGAAGGGCACGACTATCCCAATTAGAGATTTAGAATGGCTAGAGACATAGGTTGTTTCTGCAGCTATGCTATGGATCTTGGGCAACAATGTGTTCCACCACATCACTGGTGGGCAGATGATGCTAGTTGAGAGTGTTTCAGCTAGGACCTACTATGGGTGGGCCGAAATGATGCTGTCATCGGTGAAACGATAGTTAAGTCTATACAGATGATCCATGACTATGTTTTTGGTACAATACTGTGTGCATTCTTCTTTGAGAAGATACCCACCATCCTTCCTCATGTATAGATCCAATATGGGGGCCCACAGGAGCCCAGGATCCACCACTGGGGGTAGCTACTGTGGAGAGGAGGACGGGAGTCAGACAGGTGTTCCAACCTATGGTTTTTCACATTGGGATTAGATGCCTCTCTAGATTGACGATTATCCTTATAGTGGGATGAACTATCAGGGAGATCCTGACTTGTCACTTTTGCTCAGGCAAGCATGGGGACCAAATGGTAATTGTTAAGTTGCTATTTTTATGGTGCACTTCATATTTTTATCACATGTTTATGGTACTAAGTGTAAAATATGTGGTATGCAGACATAGCACTGGTAAAACCAGCAAGAAATGTAGGACGAGCCACAGTGCTTGTGGCTACAGATTGGGGAACATCGTCATCTTGTCAAGGTCTAGAGCATAGTGTGCTACTCATTTATCTACATCGTAGATGTGAGGTACTCTTGACCAGAGTTTCTGAGTGCAGATGGCATGAGCTAGACGATCGATACATATATGAGTGTAATGGCCTTCCCTTAGAGTGGCAAGTTATCATGCGGTGCATGGCGATGGATGGTCATGCAGTACGTGATCTATGTGCAAGTGGTGCAGAGCCTTTGGTGCGTGATCCTTCAGATGATGACTAGATATGGGGATATGTGGGTCCCTTTGATTTTGATTTTTGTAATATGTTTTGGCCATGTCAGATGTATTTAGAGCTATGGGCTCAGAACACTTATATGTACATAATATGATTATGAATTTTTATATGATGATGATGGTTCGCCATGTGTTTTGTTTATGGTTGTCTTCTGTGGTATACATGTGATAAATGCCAATCTAGAATGTTATTTGCAATGGTATCTACATAGTTATTTTGGGCTCTAGGAACTTGACTAAAAGTAATTGTTTGAAATTCACGTACCAACACCATAAGATAATTAATAATTTATTTGTTGATTTTTCATAATTGGGTCAAATATGACAACGAATAATAATTGAACAATGGTTTAATTAATTATTCCTAGAAGGAAATCAAATAAATAGTGATTTATTTAATTATTCTTCATGAGTTTAATTATAAATTACTTAACAAAGGCGGTTTATTAAGTAAGTTTTCACAGTGAAAGAAATTTTACTATTGTAAAATTCACTTTACATGGTGTAGTTTGATCCATCTACTAAATTAGGCTAGATGATCAATATTTTGGTGATAACAGATTCCCCCCCAATGTACAAGTGTTAGGAGGAAAACATATGACCGAACTGTATTGTAAAGACATAATAACTACACAACAAAGTGGAGTGAGAGAGAGAGAGAGAGACCAATACAACTGAAGCAGGAGGATAGGGACAAAGGGGGCAAGACCAAGGCAAGTCACCTTTTATGTTGTGGTACCAGACCTCAATGAGGTGGGGGAGGCATACATATACCAGCCGAGATAACTTAGTACAAAAGTAATGGTGTGCTGATAAAATCAAACTGTGCAATGAAGTACATGCTGAATGGTACATGACATGTTGGCATAACTAAGTCAGATAATAATACAACGTGTCCCATATATATAATGCACCTGGAAAAATATGAGCTAGGATTGAATATAATATGAACTGATTACATGAGATATAATGGCCCTTCCCTCAAAAAATGTGTTGGAGGGAGGGTAGAACAACCGAGGAAGCCCTTTTGAACAAGGAAGGGATCTTCAAAACTAAATGGATCATCTGAAGGAGATGTGCATGCTATGAACATTGTGATTGGTAGGAACCGAACCCATTATATTTGTGGAACTGCATCTAAGGCTGTAGCATAATAGGAATGCATCCAAGCATGTGGGGGGCTACCTGAAGGGGCACCCACTCGTGAGGTCTCAAACATTTCACGCACACCTAGGAACCACTGGTACAATTTACTGCATCACTAGACCATCGAGTGTATGGATGAGGAACATGAAACACCCAAGTCAAAGGGCAATAATGAGTCCCTCTACTTGATCCAAAGTACCGAACAAGAATGGAAGTTGTAACCAAGATACATCGCCCTCTACGTCGTTCTTATGGAATAAATGAGCTGATGTCGACAGAATAGGGCCCACGATAGGTGAGGAAATGAGGATCCTCAACTAAGATATGAGGTAAAATAGTAATTTGACCGATGGACTGACACTAGGTATAATGGAAAATGAGGAATCGAGGGACAAATAGATGACTTCCCTTATCAGAGCATAAAGTGGATAGTTGACCTGGCAACAACTGACTCAACCTCGGACGGGATGCGGACAGTATGACTGGAGGCCAAAATGGGCAAGACAGGATGAATGATATCAAAATATGGATGGAATATTGTGATAATATATAATGGGATACAAAACAGACTCCATGGATGCAAGGGTGACTTGTCGCGGATGCTCTGAACAAGGGTGACTCGATGACGCTGCCACACAGAATAGGCCCGATGGGGACCATGAAAAAATGAGTAAATGATGGTTACACATGATGAAAATTGACACATGATTTGACAAGTTCCAAGGGAAGGTGGTCCCCAAATTACAAGCGTCGCATATGAAGAAATCCGATTTTGAGAGGCGACGAAGTGACCCTTCTTAGAAAAATGGCTTCCTAGTGAAGTTTCAAATCATCCAAAACTGAGAAGGACTCATTATAGTACTCGATGAGAGATTTCCAATGATGTTGATGGTTTGTCAAACTGAGCTACCATTTGGTCAAAGCGGGGGACAGAAAAATTGTGAATTTTTCTATGAAAGGACATTTTCCCTCCAGTTGGAATACATTTTTTAAGTGAGTTGTGGTAAATTTAGAGAGGAGGAAAAGGCCCCAAATCTTGTGGAGATCATAGCGGAAAAAAATGGCCATCAGAATCAGGATTTGTGACTTTTAGATAGGTGGCCTTACTAATCTCTTCAATTTCATTTATTTATTTCATGATTTTTGGCTCCTGGCAACTCCCTAGGAGACCCTTGCTCCTCTTCATGGTCTAATCACACTTTTTGTGACTACAAGTGCAATTTAGATCATAGGAAATAGGTGAAAACCTGTGAGCTCACACGTTTTGGGCATAAAACTGTGATTTGGGGCTGGAAAGAGGGGTGTTTTGCTCGCTTTGTGGGGGTTGTAGGTTGATTAGTGTAGACCAGTGTTTTCTTCTCTCAACTGACAAGAAATGTGGTGTTTTGTAGGCATGGAAGAGCTAAAAATCAACTGGTGTGAGTGAGACTAAGGTACCCTTTGATCCAAGATTCAATTGGATCAGGGGGTTCGAGGGGCATTAGCTCGCTATGGGGTTCTCAAGTTGGTAAAGAATCCATTGATGAGGGCAAGTGAGCCCTTGCCATTGAGAATTGTGAGTATTGGGATCCAAACCATGAGGTATTTGATGTGCAGGGGCACAATATTGAACTCACATTACAGGATATTTATTTCTTCACCGAACTCCCTCCCCTTAGAGTGGTGTGGGATATACATCTGATGTTTCCATGTGGGAGGAACATTACAAAGTTTATCCAACGCCATTGTCCAAACGATGTGCATGTGAAGGGCACGACTATCCCGATTGGTGATTTTGACCAGCTAGAGACATAGGTTGTTTCCGAAGCTATGATATGGGTCTTGGGCAGCCATGTGTTCTACGACATCATTGGTGGGCAGATGATGCTGGTTGATAGTGTTTTGGCTAGGACCTACTATGGGTGGGCTGAGATGATGTTGTCGTCAGTGAAACAATAGTTAAGTCTATGCAGGTGAGCCATGACTATGTTTCTGGTATAATACTATGCACATTATTCTTTGAGAAGATACCCACCATCCTTCCTCATGTATAGATCTGATATGGGGGCCCACAGGAGCCGAGGATCCACCACTGGGGGCAGCTACTGTGGAGAGGAGGATGGGGAGTCGGACGGGTATTCCAACCTGTGTTTTTTGCACATTGGGATCAAATGCCCCTGTAGATTGACAATTATCCTTATAGCAGGATGAACTATCAGGGAGATCCTGACTTGCCACCTTTGCACAGGAAAGCATGGGGACCAAATGGTAATTGTTAAGTTGCTATTTTTATGGTGCATTTCATACTTATATCAAAAGTATATGGTACTAAGTGTAAAATATGTGGTATGCAGACATAGCATCGGTAAAACCGGCAAGAAATGCAGGACGAGCCGCAGCGCCTGTGGCTACAGATTGGGGAACATCGTCATCTTGTCAAGGTCGAGAGGATAGTGTGCTACTCGTTTATCTACACCGTAGATGTGGGGTACTCTTGACCAGAGTTTTTGAGCATAGATGGCATGAGCTAGACGATTGATACATATATGAGTGTAATGACCATCCCTCAGAGTGGCGAGGTATCATGCGGCGCATGGCAATGGTTGGTCATGCAACATATGATATACATGCAGGTGGGGCAGAGCCTTTGGTGCGTGATCCTTCAGATAGTGACTAGATATGGGGATATGTGGGCCCCTTTGATTTTGATTTTTATAACATGTTATGGGCATGTTGGATGTATTTAGAGTTATAGGCTCCGAACACTCATATGATGCATAATATGATTATGAATTTTTATATGACGATGATGGTTTTCCATGTATTTTGTTTATGGTTGTCTTCTGTGGTATGCATGTGATAAATGCCAATCTAGAATGCTATTTGCAATGGTATCTACATAGTTATTTTCGGCTCTAGGAACTTGACTAAAAGTAATGGTTTCAATTTCACATACCAACAGCTTAACACGTAGATATTTTCTAAATATGACTTGGTTATGCACATGATACACACCAGTCAATTGCATGACAAGTAGCAAGGAATATAAATGAACATGAAGATGAAGGATGTGATGAGAAAGGGAATCAACTAACAAACCTATCACTGCATGATTTTCAGCCTCGTTATTGGTGGCAGATCCAATGCACACGTCGTTTGGAAGGACTAATGTATGCAAGGGGGTAAAAATGGCCTAGGCTATCAAGGCTATATTCCTGGAGAAGCGACTTGCACCATCAACATGACCGATATATGGTGTGGATGATGGATCCATCTAAAAGGTACAAAAGATGACAGATGAGATGATGCATCCTACCTAACTTCATGACAGAAATAAAGACATGCAAATCAAAGAGATAAGCTATGAGAAAAATTTCTTTAGGTAGATTGCATTAGGATTATTAGGAAGGAAATGGCCTTTAGAATGCACCAAAAAATATTCCCCCTTGCCTAAGTGCAAGGGTAATTAGGGGTAGACATAGCTTCCATGATGTCCTCATCAAAATGGAAGATGTGTGGATGAGAGGAATATTAACTACATCATGTGGCACGGTACCTAGTGCGTCAACCTAAGAAAGAAGGTTCACATACTTATCATATGGAATGGTAGATGATGAGATAGTAGATGAAGGATCTATGTATGTTGAGACCTGGGATGTTATCGAAAGAGGTTGAATAGAAGCGTGCTCAGAAACCTCAGAAAGGATTGGCTATGGGGAACTCAAGGATGATGACAGTGAAAGGATATGGCCCGTGGCGTCCATCATCTCGACATCTGGGGAAGGGATCACGATGGTGGGACCAGATTCCCCCTATTTTGGTTTACTATTGGTACAAAAATCCACAGGAAGAGGAGAAGGTGATCCATTATGAGTGGTCTCGTATATGCAAAGTGCCTTAAGGAAATCATAAAATTCGTTGAGATGAGGGCAACAATGGGAGTAGTCACCATGATGATCACACAGGGCACAAGGGTGATTTTTGCATAACATTGTGAGTTTCTTGGGTGGACCCTGTAATTTAACATGGAATTTAGGGATATTTGACTCAGGGAACGTTTCATGAACCAAAGGTTTGAGATGACGAAGCTCAGGACAATTATTGGTCGCGTGCCCCACAAGTTTACACAAAGTGCATGGAGGTGATGACTTTGGGGTCTTGGGGACTGGAGGAGGTTGGGGAGCCTTGTCCTTAGGTTCTTTCCTCTTAGCTTTTCCCCTTGTCCAGATGCTTTCACAACAGGAGCGAGTTTCTCTTGAGATTGTGATGGAACTAAAGTAGTGGTAGGGGCCATAGGGACCAGTTGAACCAGGGTCAGAGCACGATAAGGTCTTAGATGACTAGGAAGAATGCTTGCAGGGGGATCAATGTACCATGCGGGGATCCATAAAGTCATGTTAGGAAGGACCAATGAAGCCATGACAGGGACATAAAATATTGCGGGAGGGGGAAATAAGAAAGGTATTTGGCCTGCAAGGTAATGTCCCAGGGGAACAACTCCTGGATGGCTGAGGCCTGGAGGAACAGTTCCTGGGGGGAGATAGGAGAGGCACCCACAAATGGAGGAGTTCCTGGGGGGTGGATCTGGGTGGCTCAGCTGGGATGGTAACTGCACAGTGCGGAGGAGCTCATTGTGGATGAAATGTACCAAACTGCTTGAGGACAACCCATGACACTAAAAGATTTAGGCTCTAAGATGAGAGGGTGAGGACCAGGGAAAGAACCCAATAATGAGGAATATTTATAGAATCTCGATGAAACACCAATGAGAGGAGTTGAAGACCTCTTATCTAACATTGATGAGATAATGGACTCAGGGAACGTCACGAATGTCGGCTCGTATTAAGTCAATTGATCTATGGTAACGATCTTCCCTTCATGGGGGAAGCACATCTTGCGGAAAACCGTAGATGCAACAGATGACATGGCATATGTGTAACTACGACCCAAGAGAATGTTGTAATCTAAAGGGGCATCAATAACCTCAATATCTACATGGACAGTCTTGCCCGCAAGGGTCACTGGATAGTTGCGGTACATGCTAAGAGGCTAGGAGGAGTGTCTGTCCTAAGCATGAAAAGTGATGGTGGAGGGGGACAACTCAGGTGACTAAAGCTTTTTCCAAATGGTAGCAGACATCACATAGGTGGATGCACCATCGTTAGTAATGCATCAGGAGATGATGACATTACGGACTCGGACTAGTACCTAGAAAGCAACGGAGCAAGGAAATGGGGGATGTTCTGATGTATCAACTGGGAAGGAAATAAAACAATCGTTAGAAGGATCTACTATGCCCAAATAAGTTATTAGAGCTTTCTTTTGATAAGGGCATAACTGGAGTACATCCAGTGTCGATATGGCGGCAGGTAATTGCGCCAAGTCATCTACTATACTGTATATATGGGCAACTCGGTTATGAGCCGTGTTATGGCATAATGGTCCATTTGGGATCTTGGGAATTTCCTCAGCTTTAGGTTGAGGGATCTGTAATGGAACATTTGATGTCGTAAGAGGCTTAGTAGAAGCTTTGGCTTTGGACTCAGTGGTGGACGAAGTTGATGGCTTATCATATTGACGCGATCGAGTTTGCAAGTTGATATCGAAGGGATTAACCTCATGAAAGCTCATCATGAGGATCTGGTAGTCACCAGGACCAGAAGGTTGGGGAGGGGGGGCTACTTGACCCGGGTGAGGTTGAGAAGAAACAAATCTTTGTTGAGGGAAAGGATTTGTAAGCACTGTCGGTTGAGATGGTGTAGGATTCTCAGGAAATTTTTGGCCTCTAGAAGTTGCTTGAGCTTCCCACATTTGGCGCATCTAGGGTGAGATAGCACACTCATGTGTATAATGGCCATGTACACCACAACATGCACAAGGCTTGTTCATGTGCATAACCTTATTTTGCTTGGGTTGGTCTCCCTGTTGCTGGTTGTTAGTGTTAGACAAGTTCCCCTGGGATTCACTAGGTTGATTACCTTGATTACCTTGGTTACCCTTGTTAGCCTTGTTACCCTTCCCCTTATTATTTTTTCTTCAAATTTTGGGGATCAGTTGCACTCTGCTATGAAAAAACCTGACCCTATGGGGGCAGTAGCTGCGGGGGTTGAGGATGCATGGGAGGCTACAGTGTTAATGCTTGAGGGGCTGGTGTGCTCGACTGTTCATAAGGAGGAGCAATGGTTTGGTAGATAGGTTGGGGCCCTGAAACCATGTTGCTAGTAGGAGGGGCATAAGTGTTGGAGGAACTGGTGCCCCCCTGTGGATGGCCATAACTTTGTTGAGTATATGGGGAAGGATGTGAAATGTTTCCAATGATATGTCGGCAACGTGAGATTTCCCCGGTGCATTGGAACCTCCAGGATGGGGAAGGTTTGGAATGACAGTATAGACAGAACCGGATTGCACATAAATCAGGTCATATGTCAGAGCGGTTTTGGAGAGCTTATTCCTCAGTCTGAGGAAAATAGGATGCCACATCTTTTCTAATGGGTGCTAAAAAGCTCCTGAGAAACCAATCTAGATAGACATGGTCTTCGAGGTGAGGGGCACGACAAGTGCTCCTCCTTCTACACCACTCTTGAACATGGTCGGAAAGGCGAGTGGCATAGTACTGAAGAAATGAGGTCAATATCTTTTTACCAGTGTCGTATCAGAGAGGTAGCTAGAAATATGAGAGGAACAATTATCAAGTGTCACGAAAATGGAATGAAATGTGGCAGGCTAGTCTACATACCGTTTTGTAGTGTCTCTAGTGAGCGTGCATTGGAACCGTTGAAAACGAATAAAGTCATTGGTAATGGAGTTGGATGAACACCACATGTGGAAGGAGCAAACATGATCGGTAGGATCCTCTCCAGAATTACCCTCAAAATTTGGGATATTTGAGGGAAGCTTAGTCAGCATAGCATGCCAACAAGCATCATGGTGTATTGGGTCATTTATCAAATGACTAAAATCTAGGAGACTTAAGCCAGCCATAAAAGGGAGTATGGGAGTTTTCTAAATGGTTCATGAGATTGGTCCTCTAGATGTGATCACTAGGGTAGAACTGGAGCCAACACTAGGTTGGGTTCCTACACCAGTTGTGGGTCCAAACATGGTGACAATATGTCGTGAAGGAGGCTCGGAAACAGATGAACCAAGAGAAGAGTCGGTATGGTGACTCAGAGGGCTATGAACTCAAACCCAGTGGGGAGGAGTAATATGATCGAGTGGAAAATGGGGATGAAGCTATAAGAGTCTCTGTGACAAATGCCTTGGTGGCACAATGGTGGTAAGACACATGTGACATGAAAATGGTGAAGGGAGATCAACAATATGACGTTATCTCGATGAGGGGAGATAAATTTATTATGTTCAGTCTTGGCATGGGGGTGTAAATCAACCACCCTTCGCTTAGGGTGTGCTTGTGTGTGCAAGTGTATTTATTGATTAAGCCAGATCGTGTTTGTAAAAATGAAAAAAAATGTTGAAAATAAACTAAAATTAACAATAGTAAATGAACAACAAAATTGTTAACTAAACCCCACCTAAACTGAATTTACAAACACTGTGTTGGTTGGTGGTGAAGTCGACAGAAAACACACTAAAACGTTCAAGGGATGTAAGTGTCAGTGTGACTGGGATGAAATGACACTAGCCTACTAGAAACTGGTGCAACAACAACAAAAAACCATAGAGGAAGATCACTACAAAAAGATAGGGAGATGGGTGTAAATCCTAGGGCAACCGATGGGACCCTAACGCCAATGACCAAACAAGGTTTAACATGAAACCATGGATGGAAACAACCTATCTTTGGAGATCTAAAAGAAAATGGTATAGATCTAGAAACTATGGTTGAAAGTGCTGGAGAAACTCAGACTTCTTACTCAGCTAAACTCCTCCTATAAAGGTGGAAGCGTAGTAGAAGCCCTAATGGGATAAATTCCACTTTAATGAGTAAATCAGAGTATATCAAGGCCTAAGTAGGATGAGACAGAGATCAAAGACATGCGGAAAAGACCAGAAAACTTAGAGAAGTTAGAAATTTGACATATCTAGGGCTAGAAAGCTAGTAGATAACATTAAGAGTCTGAACAAATAAGAAACCCTAACCTGAAAACTGAAGGTCACCCAAGTTTCTGGATCTGAAGTAAAAAACCAATGGAGTTGCCAATTTTGTTGTAGTGTTTTCATCTCAAATATGTATGAAAAGAACCCACTTGAGACTGCAGATGACAAACATTCTGAACAATATAAATGTCTACTAAACATTGTAGATTTGTAGCAAATGATTGAAGCAAAACCTTGCAAAGTATTGGCCTATGACACAATCATATTTAAACAGCAAAAATAAATAGTAATAACTCTAATCATCCAATGGAAACCAGATATACAAAGAATATATTTTATTATAACACCTGTGAAGGGAACAAATAAATTTTACTAGTCCCCCTCTATGGGATGGGTTCTTATCTATCCTAAAATGTCTTTAGCTTGTGTAGAGTCTCTCTCCTCTATAATGTGAAAACCCAACAAATAAAATGTTTAAGCTTAATGGGAACTCAAAGGCAGAGAATTGGTGTGCGACAATGAAAATAATACGAGTTACAACAATGAGTGCAAAAACGAAAATAATCGAAAGTGAATAATGAATGGAAAACCCCTCTATTTATAACAAAATATTGAGTTATCCTCAATAATGAGCAATAATAAAATATTATTAACCCCATTCTTGGAATAACCACTTGGAATATTCTATTATATTTAGTTAGGAGGGAAAACGTATTTAAAATTTTATTTAGAAATAATAAATAAATAAATGATTTTTTTATCATCTCAAGAAATTGGTTAAAGAATAATAAATAAATAATGATTTATTTAATTATTCCTAAGGGATTTAGTCAAATTTGACAAGGAATAATAATTAATTATTAATTAATTATTCTAGAGAAAAATAAGAAATTAATAATTATTTTGATTTTTCATAATTGGGTCAAATTGAAAGGAAATAATTGAACAATGGTTTAAATTAATATTTCCTAGAAGAAAATAAAATAAATAGTGATTTATTTAATTATTCTTCATGGGTTTAATTATAAATTACTTAACAAAGGTGGTTTATTAAGTAATTTCTCACAATGAAAGCAATTTTACTATGGTAAAATTGACTTTACATGGTGTAATTTGATCCATATAGTAAATTAGGCTAGATGATCAATTTTTGGTGATAACAGTTTCATCAAAGGGGACCGAGTTAAACAGGGAGAGAGGGCAGAATATTTTTTCTTTAGCAAGTGAATCTGAGGGCCATTGAGGATAGAACCAGTAGCCATAGGCATAGATTGCATCAAAACACTCTACTAACATTACTGAGTCATGGATCAGGTCAACAATGGTCTGATCCACCGTTCCACCATCCGGGAGGCACCTCACCACGAAAGGGAGTATTCAAATCACTAGAGCAAGGAGGTCAGTCGAAAATTGCACAGACCCATCGGATCAATCACATGGGACTATACCAATGAAAGAAGGAATTTGAGGCACCCATAACAAAATAGTCATATTGCTGATCTGAAGGGTGATGTTTCTTAGTATCAGTCGAGGTCGCGAGGAGGGTAATTTTGTGTGTTGAAATGAACACTGAGCTATCTAATGGTAGAGGTGTTAGATTGGTTTCAGCCTCTGATTCGTTTCAATGGAAGGTGAAAGGGAGTATGAGTGTTGCATGCTGATTAGTTGATATAGCCTGAGCATTGGTCGCATTACCAAAACATTATCACAACAACTTTCTGAGCAGAGAAAGGAGTTGAGCGTCCCCATATCTTTTCCAGGTGAAAGTAAGTGGACATAGCCTAGGCGTTGCACTGTCACCACAATCCTCTAAGTGCAGGAAGGAGCTGAGAAAGCTTCATAAGATTTGGTTCTGGCATTGACCATCGATTCATTGCAGGAGCCAAAGTTGTCATCACTCTTAATAGTAGAGACAAAATTATGTTTACCGTAGCATCTGTCAAGGAGCCAGCCGTGGTCCTCTTCAAGTGTACGCCAAAGTAATTTTTTTATTACATTAGATGAATTGATCTCACTACATCAAGATCACTCACATATTAGTCATAGAGGCAAAGACACCGTGTTTTTTCGGAATCGAGTAAATTATATTTCATCAAAAGGTTTCGTGGTGGGTCACCATAATTAAATAGAGTAATGCTATGCCTTTTTTCGTTATATAATATAGTGCATTATGTGGTTGGATTGGTGTAGAGGTTTATCATTGTTGAATATAGTCTTATGCCTATACATTTGAAACCTCTAACATCAAGTTCAATGTCGCACATGATCCATTGATCACTCGCAAGGGCATAATTTTTGGGTCCACAAACTCTTGATTAACATATGAAGATCTAAGTATTTACCTGAAAACTGATTCTTTTTCCATCTAGACAGATTTTTCGTTCAAAAATCTCAGTGTGGAAGGATGCAAGATGGCGGGTTATGGACTAAACCATGTTTATAGTTTTGAAAATTTTGATTGGTTTTAGCATTTGACAAGGGGTTTGTCAAATTTTGGATATTTACGATAGAAAGGAGATTTTGTGTTAAAAAAAAGGGGAATAGGAAAGGAAGGAGGTGGGGGAAGTTATGGCCACAATGCATGGGTGTCTAAGAAGAATAACTGCTCTAAAATAGTATAGTGACTAGTTGTCTCTTTAAAAGTCTATGTACATTATTTTTAATGCAAGGACAATAGCTTGGGAAGGTCACAATAAGTATGAATCCTATATAAAGGATAAAGACTCCCCATTGAGATATATCGAGTCTTATTTTGTAATTGAGCTCTGCTTTGTTGGAGTTTTCCCCCTCGAAGAGGCAAGTGAACACTGCTTTCATCTCTTAATAATAAAATACTTGCTGTTTTTCTCATTTTGTTCTATGTTATGGGTTGTATTTCTTTGCATATTTGGTATTATGGAATTTCTTGCAAGTCAAGAGCATAACAATTTATGAGTGGTACATAGAGGCTTTCCCAATGGTTTTTAAAACTACCATTCTCCTTCAACATACCATGTGTGGTTCAACAAGTGCAAGGTTATGTTATGATTGTGACACCTTGTTAATCTTTGAAATATCTTGCAACCTTTTCTTCGTGAAGTATACATGAATTTGATCATCCCATGACATTTGTCTTTCTATAATCCTTGGATTTACTTCCAACATGTGAATAGATTTTATTGCGACTTGTATATTGAAGATGCCAACTATTGACATGATTTTAATGGTGTCTTGTGCTAATAATTACAAATCATGGATAAGCTTACATAACACAATGCCTTAATTTGTGGATGAGATCATCAAGGCTACCTTTATTCATGAAATGAATATAGTGCTTTGGATGATCCGAGTCATAATTTTCTAAACAATAATCACAAAAAGTTAAAAATGTACCTTATTTTTAAAAACTAAAAATATTTTACATTTTTCACTTTAATCAGAACAAAGATTGTTTTTAAAAATATTTACGTTTTTCACTCTAATAATAAAAAAGATTTCAAATTTTTTTTTTTCGCCCAAGCAAAATAACTCTGCCCCTTTGCGCGTGAAGAAATCCAAAAAAAAGAACTCCTCTGTCACATTGCACGTGCAAAAATCCTAGCAGAGTTTTTTTTCTTTTTTTTTCTCTTTCTTAGGATAAAAAAGAATAACTCGTCTACCCAGCTGTGCGAATAAATCTGAGTAGTTACATCAGTAAATAGGGAAAAAAAAATATATGAGGGTTTGAATCGTGTTTTTGATGGTGGAAATGGATTCAACACCATCAATTTTTTTTTGAAGTTTAACAATTATAATTTGGATTTACAAAAATCCTTGCTGGATTTTCTCTAAATATAATCGGAATTTCCATAACTTTCTAGGCAACTCCTCCGCCTTGTTAGACTACGAGATTTTTAATATTAGAAATTTTATACTTAAATGAAAATTTACCATAGACTGATAATATTGCACTTTTATCTTTAACATTGATATTAAAATAAATTATTAATATATAAATTTTTATCCTTTTATTTTAGTTTTAGAATATATTTTATTAATATAAACACTAATTCGGTACATAAGATAGTTGAAACTATATTTAAATAATTAATATATAATTAAATATTATTTAAAAATATTTTGTTATGAAATTTTGGGGTGGCGGATTGGTGCCTGCCACTCATTTATGATTTGTTTGTCTTTTTTGGTTTTTTGTTTTTTTTTTTTTAATTTTTTTTTTTATGTATATATTTATAATGAGGGGATTGTTTTTAAATTTTTAGAAAATAAGGTTCACTAGGAAAATTAACGAGGCCGCAATTTCGACCAATTATGGGAGCTAGGTTTATGCCTCGAGGTTGGTCAAATTGTAGGACACTTAAACATGGCCCACACCCCAACTTCGACCAAAACTTTGACTGGCCTATTCTCCCTCATACGAGCTCGGATTGACGAACTATTCACACCTCCACGATCAGGACGACGAGACCTATGCTCTATTCCTGGGTCGAAGTCATTATGAGCACTTTGATTTTCAAGCATTCATAAGCCCTCTTTGTCATGTGTGTCTCTCTGGAGCCACCTGGATCACTCCTTGATGTTGCTGACGTCATTTTTTTTCTATCAAAATTTTCCAACATTTTCGGGTTCTTAGGGTGTTTCAAGCCCACATGCAAGTTAGAAAGTTTTTAAAATTTTTGATAATACTACAATTCAGAAGATAGTTTTAGTAGCTTGGATCAAAATATCCAAGTTAATTATGACTCCTTTCTTTATCATGGAAATGGACCACATTGGATTCTTCATTAACATTTTTGTCTTTAAACCCTTGTTTTTTTGTTCGAGTACTTTATTTGTCTTATTTAGCCTAGAGTTTTTTTGATACCAATAATACATTCACTTTAGTATCTTATGATCGTTTTCTTTGAGATTCTCATTTTCCCCTTTCACATATTTCTCTAGGATTTCTAATTGAGTTATTTCTTCTTTTAATTTTATAATATTATCTTTATCCCTAGAAAAAGTTAAATCATTATTATGTATAGGACTGTGAATGGTAGGTGTTGGAATATCACTGTTGAAAGTACACTCAAGAGTAGCAGAGGGATCCTTCATTTTTTCTTTTTGTGCTTCTTGATCCAAACAATAAAAAAAAAATAGATATGTTTCTAAATTCCATTGACCGTTAGACTTTAGGAGAGGGATCCTTTACCTCTTCTTTTTGTGCTTCTTGATCCAGAATATCAAAATAATAATAATAGATATGTTGATAAGTTTCATAGACCTTTGAACCTTTTCTTTCAGGATTTGTCGCTAATCTTTCTGATTCTTTTAGCTCTGCAACTTTAAAATTCTCAAATGAAACAACATTGTCTCTTTTTTCATGCTTCATGTGATGCTTCTACATTTGTTTTGTTTTCTGGTGTCTTCATTCCTTACAGAATCTTCTTTTTAATGCTCTTTTACTTCAGTTTAGATATCATAATGGTTTTTTTTGTAGTTTCCAGTGGATTCTTCGTAATTGCTTTTGTCACCTTTCTTTTTGGTTCTAGCATGATCCTTTTTATTCTTCTTCCTTTCATATCTTATTTTCAACAATTATCCTTTCTGAAGTAGCATTGATTTTATGGTATCTTCTATTTCAATAGCGTCTTTGTCTTCCAATATCATCATAGACTCTAATCTTAAAAATTTCTTTTGTCTCTACGATTTTAGTGTCCTCTCTCTACTAGAGTTTCTTTGGCTTATTTATTTTCTTCTTGAGGGTAAGGGTTTGAAAAAACCCTACCTCTCTTCCTTTTCTCTTTGGACAAATATTTTTTTCTTCTAATGCCTCAATAAAATAATTTATTACTAAACAAGGTTCCCAATTGTCACTTCTTAATTTCTTTTTCCTCAACAAGAATTTTGATTAACCCAAACTAATATAAGGCTTTGTCAAGATTCCTAGAATTCTTCTAGATATTAAATGCCATTATTTTAGGGCTACTGATCAACTAGTAGGCTAAAATTATCTCCTTCCCCTTTAGAGAATGCATCAAAATCCTAATATGGTAGAAAAAAAAAGTTTCATACCTACCTTCATAACTAATAAATATGTAGAGAATGAGCAATCGCTCCTTTGACATTGTTACACTATATAGAAAGTATACAAGAGTGTTAGACAAATAGGGTGCATCAAAATATTTTTGGAGTGTCCCAAAGGGAAATATACAATTCTTATCTCCTCTAAAATACAATATACATTTATTGTGGTGATAGTAACCACAAGATTCTTAGAACTAGTGGTATAGTGTTTGGTCATGAATGAATATGTGGAAAAGAAATCTAAAGCTTTTGACTCACTGGCATAAAATAGTTCATGGGGCCGAATAAAAATTTCAAGGGACATGTCAAGGATCTCTGGTAAAATGGGGTTAGTAGCGAAAGGATACCTTTCAAATAATTTAGGGAGAGTAGGGAATATTTAGAGGAGGCCAACTTAAGAAACCATAAGCAAGAGAAGGGGGGAAGTATCTAACAAATATGGTTAGAGTAGGCATCAAAATATACATCCTTGAATTAAATGGTGCTTTACACAGGGCTCATGAGAGAATATAGGATAGAGGGTAGATTGGCATGGTCATAAAATGAGAGAAGGGTTTTATCTACTAAAGGAATATGGGATGGAGGTTATGTCAAAGTTCAGGGAGGCCTTTAGCTTTTTTGACCAGGACGAAGGTGGATGTATCACAACAAAGGATCTTGGGACAATAATGCATTCTTTGGGTTGAACCCCCAATGTATAATGGAAGTGGTCCAAATGTTTTATATTCAATAATCTAGTGCGAAATACAATAAACCACAAAAGAGTAGTTCTAATTTCCCTGTAAATGGAACATATTAAATGCACCATTCCAAATTTATTTTACTTTGGAGAATCAAAGAAATAGATGATTCTAGTAATCCATCGCCTCCATACACAGTAAACAACAACCAGGCCCAATCTATGCTTTATGACACAAATTGTCCCATGCCAAGATGAAGCCGGAAAGAGACATTTACTGATATTCTTAGGCAGAGTGAAAATATGAAGCCAATATACAGAGATGCTTTGAAGGACTGCTCAAACTAGAGTCAACTTGCCTCCTAGGAAGAGCATCTTATGTGCCCATGATAAAAGTATACAGTGGATTTTCTCTATAATTCAGTGCCAATCCTTAATTCCATAACAATTAGGTTGGAGCATAAATCTAAGATATTTAAAATCTGCATCCAATGTAGTGGATATAACACCAAAAATATGATAAATCTCTAGTACCAATGCATAATTTGGGTAAGAATAAATCATATGAGATTTAATATTATTCATAAGGAGTCCAAAGACCGATCAAAAGAGGTCAATCTACCAAATAGTAACACATCATCGACAAAAATCAAAGGAGTAACTATGACTTGTCTACCTACACACATGCAACCAAAGTTAGATTTAATCCATCTACCTCCACACCTGCAACCAAAATTACCGCCCTTGTGAATGTTGTGACTAATTCTTCGAAAATCCAATCTTTTATTCTCAACGTCTTCTTCTCGCAAAAGTTGTCATAGATATTTTGAAGTAGGCATGTTATCACTTAGGTTGTCCCTAGGCTCCTTATAGGGATACGACCGAGGTAACCACAAACCAATCTTTGGATTGCAGGTTCTAGCCCACCTGTAATCAGAGAGGGCTCTCTCTTTATGATTCAACTTTTGTTGATGATTTTAGGCTAGCTTCTGGCTCAAGGGTGTTTTGTTTGTGATTGGATGGAAGGTAGGATTCTCAAGCAGAGAGGCAAGGTAAGGTGTGATAAGTTTCGAACCATTGGGTGTGGAGTCATGGATTGGGCTTGTTATTGCATTTTCTTGGTCACAAGGGGACTATGGAGCGAGATAGCCACACAGGATACAACTATCAATCTACTGAAAGTATGTAATGAAAATCAGGGATGAAAGGCAAAGGAGAATCATTTCATCATGATGAAAAATAGGAGAAATGGATGAATGTGATCCAGGAGCAGTTAAGAATTCCTAAACATGCATTCATATGTGAAAGAAATAGCATAAACAAGATCGTTTAAGTATACATGCTCATAGCTATTTCTGAAGAAAACATAGAAAAATGCAGAAATTGAACTTAAGGTGTAGTGAAACAAATCTTAAGCTATTCTTTTTTTCTGCAATTTAGAAGGCGTAGCGGTGGTAAAAAACATGAAAATTAACAGAGGATAGAAACACTTATTGAATCATGTAGAAGCACATGAATTTCATAATCATTCCTTGGCCAATTGAACACATCAAGTAGCTTCGCAATCCATGCTTTCAGCAATCTTTGATTATGGAAAATATGAAAGTTACAGTGCAGGTCTCTACTTGGATAAAATGCTGGGAAGCAGACTAACCAACCTACTACCAACCAACCAAACCCTTGCTACATTGCTCAGGGTGGTATATATAGGCAAAATATCGGAAAGACATTCATTATAATTGACCTAAACAGGTCTGCTAGAAAACTCTTCAAAAATCTAAGTATTGCTGGAATTAAATGCAGGTAGGTCTTTTGGCTGCGCCGGAGGCAGCTGAATCATAAAAGATCACAATGTGGCCCTTGGAGGCTTGATGCGGTGCTGCTGAAATGATTGTGCTTTGGGAACTGTAGTTCTGCTCTGGTGTGAGTTAAATGTGCAATAATTATGATTTGAGGGCTTCGAGTGGTTTCGCCCTCGTTCTTTGAATCTGCTGGAAGGTATTAAATGTTCTCTTGCTTCGGGCCGCTGCTCAAGATTTTAACTGATACTCTTTGCCGCTACATTGATGGCTTCCGCCGCCTACTAATACTCTTTGACACGCTCGATACATGATGATTTGATCTGATACACTTTAAACTCTGTCATTGATCTACTGATGTCTTTAAACCGGATCAATTCGGTATGATCGGGTGATTTTCGGGCTTTTTCGGCGCACAACGGGCTAAGGAATCAAAAGATTCCCCGAATCTTCCTATTTCCCGTAGCGATGCGCGATTAGCGCTTCGCGATAATTGCGCATCGAAAACTGCCTCTGTTTCTTGTTCTGGAGCTCCGAAGTGCGATTTCTCTTCCTGCGTGAAGTTTCGGCTTTCTGGCTGCTGACGTCAACATGACGTCGGCTGTACAGCAGAGGACATCAACTGTGGTGGGTCCCTGGTACAGAATGACATGGCAAGGTGCTGATACTGAAGGTAATGCGATGAACTAGCTCCGATCCGATCGCAATATCACATCGGCGGGGAACAGAGGGTGTTTGAGTTGGACATTTGGCACTTGCGACCGCTGACCGCCGATATCGCGATATCGCGTCGGGTGGCGACGGATGGGTCATACTTGCGTGGGGAGGAAATTGCGATCTTGCGATGCAATCTATCTTTTAAGGGTCTGCAGAGTGTTAAGGAAGTCGGCAGGGGTTTGTTGAGGTCGAAAAGGGAGTGAGTAAGTGGGTGCGAAAGACGATTGAGGTTTCGGAAGGGGCCCGATCACCTCAAAGGGAGTTTATACTTTGGAAGGAGCCCATTGTATTTGCAAGATGGTTTAAAGGGTGAGGGTTCTTGCTAAGTTTCAGGTAAACTGAGCAATTCCGGGGGGTACTTATGGTTATTTTTCAACCAGGGGGAGGGATATTTACATAGGGGATGATTTACTTAATATTAGTAGGGTGACGGGAAAAATAGGGAGATAAATAATAATGTTAGTGGTTAATATGGAGATGGTAAGAAAGCGCTAAGTTCAGGAGACCTTAGGCTGTTATGAGGGGGAAGAACCATTGTTTAGAGAAAGTATGGAACAGCTTTGAGTAAAGCAGATCTTTACTCAAGAAAATGGTATGAACATGATGAAACTTAAGAGGTATCAAGCAGATCTTGACCTCTTTTGGGGAAGTTAGTTAGTGATTGGGGAAAGTGGAGAAGGGGGGTTAGTTATACCTCTTTTGAGCTTTTTGCATAAAACTTCTTGCTGATTGTGTCCTGAGTGAGATGACACCTGAAAACCTGGAACTGATCAGCAATTAGAATTCAGAAACCTCGGAACTACCTACCCAGCCTACTCACCTATCATTTTTTCTTCTTTTGATTTGGGTGCACTTAGACTTGCAAACCCATCATTCCATTTTTCTTTTGATGCTTTCCTATCTACAGACTGCCCTTATTTCGTCCGAGGGCCCAGATTAAACTGTTGGACTCCTCTGATTCTCTACCTATCTAAGAATCTACCAAGATTAAACTGTTTGGACATATTTACATTCTCTATATTCTAAAACAGGAAATTTAAACCTAAGGAGACCAAGATTAAGCTATTTGCACCTCCCTTTAACTGAAAATTGGCGATACCGGAATAACTTTCTAAAAAATTGGAAGGCAATTGAATGAACTCTGAGTAGCCTTCTTCGCTTGGAGACTGTTAAGCAAATATGGAGCATTGCAGCATGCAAAGTACGACATATTTGGCCTGTAAAATGTTAATCATGAAATATGAATAACCTGCTGCAGCAGGAAGCTAACAGTGGCTCCACTTGGGGATGGTTTCTCCTTGTGAGAAGCCAAGAACAGCAGGTCAGAATGCCTTAGTCTTTAGCTGTTGCTCTTAAAATGTAAAGCGCCGCCTGCTTTCTTCTGCGTGCTCCAACATTATGGACTCTTGCAGAAAATAAAAATAAAACTAATATATACAACTATGTACAGATCAACCACCATCTGCTATTTTCAAGTAGGAGGATCATTGTAGTGCTTCAACATCCGGCCATTGACCGGGCCTTCTTCAGCTGTGCTGCCATCTAGAGATTTGAGAAAATAGGTGTTATTTCCTTGCACATCGCTGATAATGTATGGAACTTTCCATAGAAAATCGAATTTTGCGTGTTTTCCCTTATCTTCTCTTCGTGCATCCCATCTTAGAAATTTGCTGCCTACCCAGAAATCCTCTGCTTTAGTCTTCTTATCAAACATTTTCTTGTGTTTTTCCTGTAGTATCTGAGCTCTGTTGAAGACTTGTTCTCTGGTTTGCTGAAGGTGAATGGTTTGATTAACTCTTCTCTGCATGTCATTTGGTTCAACCTGAATTTATTGCAACAATTTGATAGTGGGTATGCCCAGAGATGAAGGAAACTTGGTTTCCATGCCATATACAAGTTCATAAGGGCTCATCCCGATGGATTTTTTGGTGGAAAGTCTATCTACCCACAGAGTGTTCATGAGCTTTTTGTGCCAGTTATTTTTGTTTTCTTATAGCATCTTCTTTATGATATTGATGAGGCTTTTGTTGGAAGACTCGGCCAAGCCATTACCTTGCGGGTAATAAGCTGTGGAGTGACCTAAGGTAATGTGGTATTTATGGCAAAAGTTGATGATTTTTTTGGATTTGAAAGTAGCAGCATTGTCGGTAATAATTTTCTCCGGACAACCAAATCTAGAAAGGATGTTGCTCTCAAGGAATTGGATAATGGTGGAGTCATTAGCTTACCTACACGGGATGTCTTCAATCCACTTGGTGAAATAGTCGGTGGCTGTTAAAATCCATTTGTGTTGGCCTGAGGAAGAGGGATGGATTTCTCCAATGAAGTCAAGACCCCATTGTTGAAAAGGTTTCTCGGTTGAAATGGGATTAAGGGGCAAGGGCAATAGCTTTCTTTTTCCTTCAAAGATTTGGCATTTGTGGCATGAGGCAGTAAACTTTTTCACATCTGCAAATAAAGAAGGCCAGTAATAACTAGCCCATAAGATCTTGTCCTTCGTGGATCTCCAATATAAGTGTCCTCCGCAGTCGCCTGCATGAAACTCTTCCATGATGCTGTTAGTTTCATCTATAGTTAAACCTTTAAGCAAAATACCTTCGTGATTTTTCCAAAATAAAGTACCCTCTATGACACAAAAGTTTGATGATTTCATCCTTAGAAATCTTTTCTTGGTTCTGGACAATCCTGGGGGAGCACACAGGTTTAATAATACAAAGCAAATATTAGCGTACCAAGGGGATTGCATGAAGGTTTCACTGATCTGTGGAGTCGCCAGCTCTGGTTCATCGTCCAGTTGAATAATGTTTAATGCTTGGAAGTTTGTTTCAGACATTAGCTTGACTAGCCCTTATACTTTTATGAGCTTGGTGGGCTTTATCTCAATGTCGTATTCAAGGATGCTAGCAATCCATTTGCCTCTTCTACCTTCCATTCCCTCTTGAGTTAGTATATCCTTTACAACAGCATTAGGGACATATGCAATCACATGGGAGTAGAGGATGTAAATTCTGAAGTCTTTGATGGCTTTGACCAGGGCGTAGGCTTGCTTCTCCATAATTTGAAATTTCAAGGGTGTGTCTCTCAAAGCTCAGCTGAAGAAAGCAATTGGCTTCTCGTTGCCCTGATCAGCTTTCTGTAGAAGGACCGCAGCTATAGTCTGTTCAAATGCAAAGGAGAAAATGATAAAATCTTTGTCGAATTGAGGACTGGTAAGGATAGGTGTTTGAGTCAGGGCAGTTTTTGTACTCTCGAAAGCCTGCTTAGCTTCAAGAGACCATCTTACCTTGGCGTCATTTTTTGGCATGTTGCTCAATAGCCTTACTAGCTCGGCTAGATTTGGGATAAATCTCCTCAGGAAATTGATCTTTCCGAGGAAAGCTTGCAATTCTTTTATGTTTCTTGGGTAAGGGATTTGGAGGATAGCTTGAATTCTTTCTCGGTCAATTCTGATCCCATCTTTTGATATTATATGTCCTAAAATCTTGCCTTCCTCCAGGGCGAACATAGACTTCTTAGGGTTGAAGGAAATGCCGTATTTCCTACATGTGATGAAAATTTGCCTCAAGTGCTTAAGGTGCTCTCGATCAGATTTGGAAAATGGGGTCAGGTCATCCAGGTAAACTACGAGGAAATCATGTATCTCCTTAGCAAACGCAATGTCCATTGCCCTTTGAAAGGTAGCACCGGCGTTTTTCAGCCCAAAAGGCATTTTAACATACTTGAACATTCCCCAGGGTGTGGTAAAAGCTGTTTTGTCCTGGTCATCTAGGTGAACAAAGATTTGGTTAAATCCTGAAAATCCATCTAGTAAAGAAATTCTAGAGGAACCCACTACCCTTTGCAAGATATGATCCATTTTGGGCAAGGTGTAGTGGTCTTTTAGAGAGACCTGGTTTAAATTTCTCAAGTCTAAACACAGTGTTATCTCTCCTGTTTTCTTTCTGGTGGGAACTAAATTAGACACCCATTCAGAGAATCTGATGGGTGCAATGATACCTGCTTCAAACATTCTCTTTATTTCCTTTTCAATTAAAGGAAGAAGCATGGGGTTGATTCTTCTGAGTTTTTGCTTGAACGGTTTTTGATTGGGTTTTAGGGGAATGGTATGTTGGATTATTGAAGTGTCATAGGACTTTAAGTCCTCATAACTCCAAGCAAATACATCTTGGAATTCTTTGAACAAATCCACATATTTCGGTTTTTGGTCAGGAGGCAAATGTTTGGATAATTTAATCATTCTAGGGTGTTCTACTGTTCCTATGTTGTGTTCTTCTATGGCGGCATTCAAAGGTTCCATCTTTGGTTTTTTGGCCACATCGTTGTCATCAAACATGTCCTCCAATGGAGTAAGGCCGGCAGGCAGAACATTTCCTTTTAGATCAATAAACTCATCTTTTATTTTGGCTGTCTCCTGTGAACAAATTTGTTTCAGCTGTCCTATATTTGTACTGTCAAAAATGTTTGGGCTTAGTATTTGTTTAGCTATTGCAGCTGTTACAGTCAGGTGTTTTTCTTCTGCTAACTGTTGTGTTTCGGAATTCGTCCTCCAGAGTCAAAAAATTGTTAATCTGGGCATCATCTTGGAATACCTGCCAATTCTCGACATTGTTAGGGACTGAAGGTCTGTGTTTTATTTCAGCAGTGAAATGGTGATTTGGTTCAAAGGGAAGCTTACATGTGCTAGCGAAGGTGGCTAGGCTATGGGCATGAATATTATGGTTTCGTGCAATTTTGGCCAGCTCAAATTCACTGAAGGCGCTAAGCAATTCGCTGGCAGCAGCTCTGTAAGCCCTCATTCTGCTATCATTAGCGACAAAGTCGCCCTTTGTCTATTGTATAATCAAATCCGAATCACCTAGGATGGAGATGGTAGTAGCTCCCAAGGTTTTGAGAAACTTGAGACCTAAGAGAAGAGCTTCGTACTCCACCATATTGTTTGTACATCTAAATTGAGTCTAAAGGCATGGCCTTGTGCGCGATTCTCGTGAGTATTGTAAATCCACACTCCGGCCCCTGCTCCTAACTTGTTAACTGAACCATCAAACTCTAAATACCATGTGGTTTCTCATTCGAGGTTTGTATTGAGAGTTTCAGTTGTTTTGGGGACGGGTGGACTGGTAATTTCTGTTTTGGGATTTTCTTCTTGCTGCTTGTTGGTTTCCTTAGCTGTTGAGACAATTTCATAGGTATTGGAAACTGATCTCTCATTTACGTTCATTCCTTGCTCCAGAGCTAATGGCTTATCATCGGTTGGAGGGTTGGTATCATCATTAAATAAAATAAAAGAATCCATATCAGAATGGATTGAGTATATGGGAAAATTTTGGGGTTTTTCCTCACTGCTTACCACATATTTCATTAATGTTTCTCTATAAAGTCTCTTTGGTTGCCCAAAGATAGATATGGTGGCGTAAGAGAGGTCGAGTTGAAGGGATCCTTGCAATTTTGCTCCCCACGATCTAGATAGAAGCATACCATACTTTGTGGGAATGTCAGCAACTACTACGTCCATCAAGATTGTCTTGTTGGGGAATTGGACTAGGGAGACACAAAGGTCTTTGATCAGGCCTAGACATTTGACCTGAATTGAATCAAAAGAATACAGATCTTTGTAGGGCCTGGTGACATCGAGATT
The DNA here is from genome assembly GCA_000404065.3 of Pinus taeda. NCBI lineage: Eukaryota > Viridiplantae > Streptophyta > Pinopsida > Pinales > Pinaceae > Pinus > Pinus taeda. Next base: position 78,428 of record APFE031489434.1, read on the forward strand.
CAACTTTTCCATTACAACTCTGGGCATGAGGTTATGTGAGGCGCCTGAGTCAAACATAGCATTGCGCAGTATTTTGTCATGTATGTGCAGGCTGACATAGAAAGGTGGAATAGGTCCGTATGTTGTTTTTCCATCAACTTCTGGCCTGAACAGTAGTTCAGGGGTATCATCTAAAATGTTTACATCATCCCTAACTTCTGGTAATTCAAGCGACTTTTGAATTTGTTGTCTATATACATCATGATTAGCCAGTTCTGAGAGGGGAATGGAAATATTGAGTTTTCCAATTTGAGTTTCTAAACTGAATGGTTTTTCCACTGAGTTCCTGGCATTGACAGTGGTGAACTTTTCTTTTTTGGGCATACTCTCTATATTCTCTTTTGGAATGTCAGTATCACGGTGTATGACCGTTTGTGGTATCTCTGTTTTGGGAAGGTGTTCGGGGATGCTGTTCAGATTTTGTCTTGGGAGGGATGGGGACACAGGGTGATCAATAGGAGGGTATGTCTCTGTTACATCCTCCACGGTAACCTGATGGGGGTTTGGGATAGAACTGCCAGCTGGTTGATTGTTGGTGATCCTTCCTTTAGTTTTGTTGAGCTGTTTGCTATCTTTTGTTTTGCTAGGTGGGAGAACATCGACAATCCTTGTTCTTAATTTGTATTGCTTGTGTACCTCATATATAGCAGTGTCATATCCTTGTTTAAAGTCAAAGGATTCACCCGATTTGGTGCGGAATTGTTCTGTATCAAGTTATGGTCAGTTTTCTTCCGTCAGGAAGGTTTGCTGTTTGTTTTCTGAATCAACCAGGTTCATTAGCGTTTTGTTTGTGGGCTCAGTGGATGTAGATGCCTCTGCATAGTTTTCTTGAAAAGGAGGCCTAATATCGTGGTCCGGACTGGCCCTACCCGCGTTCGAGTTTTGGGTCTTTTTGAAGTTTGTGTTCCTTGTGGGATTGGGCTATTCACCCTTCCATGAAGTTTTCCTTTCAACATTGTCTAATCTATCTCCCAGCCTGTGCATGCTACTAACAACAACATCTAGCTTCTGCTTCAAAGAGGAGGGTTCTTCTTTGAAAGTGGTTCTTCTCTCAGTTCTGGTTCTATTTCTTTTAGCGAATAGATTTGCTTCCATGCTCACTGCAGCGTCTTTCATTTCTGCGAGGCTTTGAGGGGCTCTTTCCCTTAATTGATACGCCATCTTGGCATCGAATCCATATGGGAATTTGTATAATGCGAGGTCAGGTGGAGGTCTTAAATTTGGTGGTATTGCATTGTAAACGTTGTTAAATCTGGCACAATAATTCAGAATAGCTTCCCCAGGTCCTCTTTTGATAGTATCATACTCGGATAGTATGTGCAGGGGATCTTTCTTTTTCTCCCATCTGTTAATGAATGTCTGGTATAAAGCTTTCAGGTTTAGTATAGAATTAGGTGGAAGTGCCCTAAACCAAGTTCTGACATCACCGGTCAAACTTTTGACAAAAATCTTCATTCTTACACTCTCATCATCAATCTCGTAACTCTCGAAATAATCCTGCATTTTCTTTGTAGGGCGGTACAGGAGGTTGTGCCATCAAAATAAGTGATTTTCGATTGGTAGTCCTCAAAAATAACCCCGGGATTAGCAGGTAATTGTAATGGCGCATACCTAGCCATGATGACAGGGGTAAGCGGAGCACCTAAAGCAGCGGGAATCACAGGAATAACCAGAACAGAACGAGTAGTAGTGGTAGTAGGGATATGAGATAGAGGTGTAGCAGAGCTACTTGCAGAAGGGGGTGATGAGCCAGGGGAATTCGGAGTTGACCGAAATAGAACTTTGACGGGGGTTGGTTAACCGATTGGTTGAACTGTTTCAGGACTAGCAGCAGTTTGGTAATCTTTTTGCTTTTGTTTTCTGACGATCTTAGGAATTAAATTTGGATTTTCTACGACAAGTGGGCTGTTTGGATCAGGATTTGATCATGTATTACGCGTTTGTTTCTTAGGAGACAGCTTCTAATATATTTTTTGGGAAATTTTCTAAAAACGCAACAACATAGGTCGACCGAGGCTTTCACAAGTCGGTTTCTTCCTCTGTAGAGCTGCAGACTGGTTTAATGAATTTATCTGAGGAGGTCCCCAGCGGAGTCGCCATTATGTTACCACTCAGGTTGTCCCTAGGCTCCTTATAGGGATACGGCCGAGGTAACCACAAACCAATCTTTGGATTGCAGGTTCTAGCCCACCTGCAATCAGAG
>APFE031489442.1:2756-45334 GCA_000404065.3 Pinus taeda
CATGATTAACATTTCTTTTGTTCGCATCATGAGTTTCCTTTACTACCTTTTCACCATTAGTAAGTATTTCTTGTAGAAAATTTGTCGAATCTGTCTTCAAATCTGCCATGTCTCTCTTCAAATTTGTCTTCAAATCTATCTTCAAATCATCCATCTTAGCTTCCATGCCCTTTATCTTAGATTCCATGCCATTTATCTTAGCTTCTATTAGCTTTTGTGAGATTGACATTTGTTGCACTTGGTCTTGTAATTTTGATATATCATGTAGCATTTCTTCCTCTTTTTCATGAGTCATGCTAGATATTTCAGGTTGCTTACTAGGTGTTTGCATTTTCTTTCCTCATGGCATCAGTTACTGATAATAATGCTCTACTATGCCCTTTTAATTCCTTCAAAATAAATTTTCAAACCAATCTTAAGCAAAAATTTAAAATAATCTACACACCTCTTTTCACTTTGTAGGAGCTCGATATTGCTTCTGATGTATCTCTGTAATTTTGGATCATCCAGTTATAAAATTGTGACTTTAAGTAGTCCTCTATTTCCTCTTTCCAATTCCTCTATTCTGATCCAAATTGGATTCTCCAAGGAAGAGCTATGCGAAATCTCCCACAGTGACCTGATTATAGACTAGTTCAGTAGAGCGAACTTGTATGACGTGCCATGAGTCACTGTTTCGACCTTTGGCTCTGAAAGATATATACAAGAAACTATAGTATGTCCTCTTTCTGTTCCTTCTTACGAAATTTCAATCCGATGCTCAGAGAGAAAGTTATGATACTTTTCCCCAGGTCACCTGTTTGGAATGTAATTCAGGAGTCTGCAAAAAGACCAACTTCCTCAGATCATATCTCCGTAAATATAGCGCTAAAAGCTCTAAAATTCGTACTCAAGGTTCAGCGTGATTTCTTCTCAAATGGGTTTTTGTTTTAGCTTCTGAAACGTTGCAGAAAAAAAGTTATAGTGAAAATTCCACGATGACCTATTTGGAGTAGTGAAACCCTAGAATCCAAAGCTCTGATACCAAATGTTATGAAACCAGCTCACAAAAAGATAGAAAAGATAGATCAACGCCTTAGAATTTAGCCTCTTTGAGGAGGAAACCTCCTTTACGTTACATAAATGAACAATTCTTAGATGATTCAAATGACAAAACCTCATTTCTATATATAGGAGTCTAAGGAGTCACAATATAACCCAGCTGACCTAACAATAATAACATAAAGCCACAAAAATAACAATAGAGGGATTCTATGGGGCACAGTAATAACAATATGGGGATAATAGGGGCGCAACAAAACTAATAAGGGATACAACTACAATAGTCATGGGGTAATCACTAGTATTATAGGGACCCAATAGCTGCAGACATAGCAAAGGGAGGTTGTGTTACCGAATATCAAGCCATTTCCCATGCCCAACATTTAGATTTGGTTTATTCCCAATCTGGAACGCTATATGAAATCTTACCTGATTCTCTAAGGCCATCTTTGGATATAGCATCTTCGAAGTCTCTGGACATACCACCTATCGATGGTATTATTGGATCAATATCTCAAACATCCAACAAAGCTTCTTCCAAGAAGAAATCTCTTTTGAACACTGGTTCCAATCCTCTTTCGAAAACCCCCTCGAATCTTGGTAAAACCCCTGAGGTTAATTTCGTTCAGTCTACCATGGCAAATAAAGTATCAAAAGGTAAGAAAAAGGGTAAAGGTAAAGAAAAATCTAACACCTCGAAACAAGATCCTCCTAATCCATCTGCTGATGATGCCTCCAAATGTAAGCCTAAGTATTCTTGCCTCATTTGTGAGGAAGATCACTACACCAAGGATTGTCCTTGTCATGCGGAAGTTAGTTGCTTATTGAAAGGGACCTTGACTATACTAAAATATCCATTTCCATCACTACATATGCAAATCGTAGAACAACCCCAATCCTTTGCCCCTTCAGGTTCTCAGGTTTTCATGAGTGGTACAGTGCCTATTTCTGTTGCCACTCAGCCGAAAAATTATCAAACTCATCTAAAGGAGACGGTGGAGAAGGAAGCCACTGAAACACATTTTATTTCTGCTCCACCCAATTTTGGTCCTCTTCACATCGAGGGACCTAATAATGAATATGTCATCCGACTGCCTCTTAAAGGTGTGCTTTGGAAGTCATCTTATAATCCAAATGCTAGAGCTGCACAACATTACAGTATTGTTGAAGATCTGGCTCAAGCACCTTCAGCAATGTCTACCTTGAAAGTTTTCCAAACTTGTCCAATGCAATGGAAATCATTATTATCTACTCTAGGAGGGATCGATCCTACCAATTCCAATTTGATCACTTTCGATCTGGAAAACCATGTTCCTCATCTTCCTCATCAAATTGCATTTTTGATTCAAGTCATTATAAAAGGAAAGATGATTCATCGAACTATCATTAATGAGGGTGCTTCCACCTGCATCATGCTCGTTTCATGTTGGAAAGCCATTGACTCTCCACCTCTCAACCAATCCCTAAATACCTTAGAAGCCTTTGATGGTAGAGGTTCTCACCCTTATGGTATTCTCACAAGTTTTCCCATCACCTTGGAAGGGAAAACTGTCGAGTTAGAAGTACAGGTTGTAGATGGAAATCTGAATTACAACCTTCTACTTGGACGAAGTTGGACTCATTCCATGTTTTGTGTTTTCCTCTTTTTTCCATGTACTCCATTTTCCTCATGAAGGGAAAATTGTCACCGTCGATCAGTTATTCTTTTTCTCTTCCAATTCTTCAAATGGAAATGTCCCATATGTGGGAAATACCAATATTCTATATGATAGTGTGGGGACAGGTCTTTTCAAAGATTCTTCTTTAATGGGAACTTTTTCTCTCCCATCGACACATGTTGCCTTGATAAACATGATCTCTACCTCAAATGTTCCATGGATCATCCCTACTCCATATCAGGTTGATTCTTTCGATGATGCTATGCACTAAGTCCTATAGAACAAACTTATCAAGAAATTGTCTTGGCTTCAACAGCTTCTTCTGAAAGTCATACTATTCTTAGCATGCACCTAGACACATATTCACAATCTCCTTGGCTTGGTTCTTTGGATTCTCCAAATCATTTGAATGAGATATTTCCCACCGATAAGAGTATTGTTGAGGTTGTGTCTCTTGATGAATCTCCTTGGAATGATGCCCATCATCATTCCTCATTTCTTCCAAGTCTAAGTGAGATTCCTTCGTGTCTTGAGACTTTTGTTTTTCATAACCTGACACATCCATTTCAAACACCTGTTTTGGTGCATGAATTTTTGTTCAAAGGTAATATGGGAAATATTATTGCAACCATGCCAATCGAAATTTCCATTAAACCTAGGATTTTCGATAACATTCACATCGAGGTTTCCTGTTCTCCAAAAGAGATCAGGGTTTACACTGACCTTTTTAAAGAATTTCATGATGTCTATGCTTGGTCATATGAGGAAAATCCTGGTATTGATCTAACTATAGTGGTGCACGAAATACCCATGTATCCTAATGTGAAGCTCATTGGTCAACTAGTTCGTCTGATGCATCCCAAAAAGGCCATTGTTATTAAGGGAGAAGTTGAAAAACTTCTAAAGGTTGGTTTTCTAATATCGTACCCATTACAAAAAAGCAGGGAACAATTCGAGTTTGTGTTGATTATTGTGATATTAATCGTGTGTGCCCTAAAGACAATTATCCCACTCCCTTTATTTGACATATCATTGCTGAGTGCACTGAGAGTGAGATATTCTCTTTTATGGATGGTTTTTCTAGTTATAACCAGATTAACATATTACTCGTTGATCAGCACAAAACTGCTTTCATCTATCCATGGGGGACTTTTTCTTATAAAAAGCTCCCTTTCGGTCTCAAAAATGTTGGTACTACCTTCGAGAGAGTGATGTCATATGCCTGTCATGATATTAAACACATGGTTCAACCTTATTTAGATGACTTACCATCTCATTCTACTAAGTGTCGTGACCATCTGGAACACTTTCGAGCAATCTTTCTACGTTGTCGACATTATAATATTCGTCTCAATCCACATAAATGTGTCTTCTGTGTGGAATCTGGCCGACTCTTAGGTTTTGTTGTGTCCAAAGAAGGCATCCAAATAGATCCTCTAAAAGTAGAGGCTATTGTAAATCTACCCCCTCCTTCATCACTGCACCAATTGCAGAGTTTGCAAGGGAAGGATAATTTTCTTCATCTCTTCGTCCCTAATTATGCTGAGCTTTCCAAGGGATCTAATCACTTAAGAAGGGGATCCCACTCATTTGGGATGAAATCACCCAACAATATTTCGATTCTCTAAAGCAAACACTCATTAGTGCTCCTTTATTGCATCCCCCTGACTACCACCTCGATTATTTTCTATACTTGGTCGCGAATGATAGTACCATTTCCATGGTACTAGTCCAGGACAATGACGATGGCAATGAACATGTGGTTTAGTATTTGAGTTGAAATATTATTGACATAGAAACTCAATATGCTCATGTCAAGAAGCTTGCCTTGGCAACGTTCCATGTTGTCCAACGATTTCGCCATTATATTCTTCCACAAAAGACCACATTGATTTCTGAATGTAACCCCATGACTTATATTCTGACCCGTTGATCCAGGAGGATTCTGTTGATTCAGTTGCATAGGTGTTCAAGTGTCGTTGTCACTTGAGTTCAGCTTCGTTAGTTTGATAGTGTTGGGTATGGATCAAGTTGTTCATGTAATAGGTTTTCATGGCGTTCAGTTGATATGGGTTTGTACCTGGCTATCGACTTATCTTCATCGACAGTTCCACCAGGATTGGTCAATGACATGTGTCGTGTCATTGCCTCACAAGATTAGGATGTTGACATGGGTGTTGTTGATGGCAAAGGTTTGATATGGTTCATCGTTAGGCTATCGTTGAAATTGTAGTTTATGTCGACGATATGCATTGGTACGCCATCATGCGACAAATATTGCTAATGCAACTTAGTGACGAAATATTGTACAAGGGTTGCTAAATTTGATTTACTAAACCTTAATCTATACCTAAGCTCTAAACCATGTATCAAAACCTTAATCCTAACCTACCAAATGCTACATCAAACCCTAATCTAAGTTGAAAAACTAAAATACAATGTTATGTATTAAAATCAACATTCAAACCTAACACCTGAAGTCCTAACCCTTACCATTTAACTCTGGGCATATGTTATGACATTACAAAATCAAATAAACAATCTTAATTGCCAGAGCTAAACCGCACGGAGCCTCTAACTATAGTGGGGTCATGTGATCATAGCCTGATAGACCGTCGGGGTTATCAAACCAACCGGCTTGGGGTTAACCACCAACCTTGACTGCGTCGGAAACTAATCGGCATGTGAGTGAATAAGGGATAACAATGATCATCGGGGTTTCATAAGCCGCCAGTTCGTTGACCAAAGCGGTAACCATAGCGATGTGAAAGGAGATATGGAACTGTTAGCGAAACTGCTATCGTAACTGCCGGAGTTTGAATAGCAGAACAGCCAGAGGTGGTAGCCTTCAGTTAGATCACGCCTGGTCACACGCAACCACCAAACCACCTCTGCCTAGTTAGCTGACCTCCAGCGGCTATGAATTTATAATATGGTTTATTTATGAGTTTTTAAAACAGTTTATGGTTGGAATTAATTCCATGACCATGTAACTAACCCTAGGTGTCTAATGTCAACAAGACCGAAGCCAAACCATATCCAAAATCAACCAAATCCATCTCAAATGCATCTAAAGGTGGTTTTTATGTATCCATAGGCCTATAAGAGGTAGATTTGTCCATTGAAATACATTGGAGTGGTTTTTTACTTTTGTATGCAGATTCTGGAGGACATAGGCAGGTTTTGTTTTCGGTGTTACGAGAGCATCCGAGGTCGGTTTTGGGAACCGTAACAAGCGTTGGAAAGCTGGTTCAGAGGGCTATCTGATGAAAGTGATTAGAAGTTCTTGCATGCACATTAAGTATGGTATTTTATTTGTATAATCAACACCTTCTTCTCATTCCTAACAAAAACGGTCGCCCATTTTGAAAGCGGACCCAGAGACGTAGTCCATAAGGGACGAACTCTGTCATCAATATTGTTGTTTGGTATCGCTATGTTTTTACTATTTTCACTTCTGTTATGCATCAATTTTATGTTTAATCATTTGTCGTAAAGTGCTATTATCAAGAAGCTTTCCTCGATTTGCGTGCTTTCAGCTAACATTAAATCATTAATGATTAACCAATTCTACATCAATTTTTAGTTTATGGTCATTTCAAATCACCCGTCAATTTCTTGGGGGAAAACACTATAAATGTATCATTATCCTATAAGATTTTGATTTTGAGTTTACTTCTGCCAAATCAAATAAGTCACTAGTTTTTTCCAAAGTAATCTGCGCCCTTCCTTCTGCAAACACCTCCACTGATTTTACTTAGAAAATTCCTTATGAAACCTTGTTTCTTATCAGTACTCTTGACCCATGGTACGAAGATATTATTGTTTATCTTCAGACACAAACTTTCTGATCTAAGTTGTCTCGATCTAACCATCACCGCATCCGACATCAATCTCAACCTTATCAGATTATTGGTGATACGTTGTACTGAGTCGGTGTTGATTCTATTCTTTGCAGATGTATAACACTTGAATAGGTTGAACGAGTCCCAAATGACTGCCACTATAGGGCATGTGGTGGTCACATGTCAAGCTATGTCACTACTCAGAAGATTCGTCGCTTCGATTATTTTTGGCCTTCTATATTCAAAGATTGCATTTTTGCAGTTCAAAAGTGCCATGAATGTTAGATTTATAACCGCAAATAGCGTGCCCCATTAGCAACCTTACACCCAGTGGTCACTATTGGCCCATTTGCTAAATGGGGCATTGATTTCATGACCTGTAACCATCGCTTTGCCAGGGGGCATGGCTACATCATCATCATCATCGACTATTTTACTGAATGGGCCAAGGTGATGCCTACATATAATTATGATTGTATAACTGCTTCTCAGTTCCTATTTAACCATGTCATGGCCCATTTTGGTGTCCCTAAAGCCATTGTCACTGATCATGACATTTTCGTTAGTACATGATGGTAGAGCTTACCGCTCAGTTGGGTCTTCGCCATGATAGCTCAACTCCTTACTATCCACAGATCAATGGCCAAGTTGAAGTGATTAATAAAGTCTTAATTACTATGCTTCAACGTACCATTGGGAAGCATAAAAAGGATTGGCATCTCATGCATTCTCGACTCTTTGGGCTTACCAAACCTCGGCTAAGACAACCACTGGTTCCACTCCATTCCAGTTGGTATATGGTTTAGAGGTGACACTCCCTATTGAGTGTGAGATTCCTTCGTTAAAACTAGTTATCGAGCTACTCCCCGATACCTCACCAGGAGAGGAACATTTATTTTATCTCGAGAGGCTTGATGAAACCAGTTGTGTTGTTGCGATGGTTATCAAAGCACATAGAAATTGATTTAAAGCTCATTATGATCAAATTGTTTCTCCACAAGTTTTCGCTAAAGGTGACTTGGTCTTGTTGTATGACCAAGCCAACGATAAGTTGGGAGCTGGGAAATTCAAAGCTATGTGGAATGGGCCATACATTATTAAACGCATTTGAAAAAAAGATGCCTATGAGTTGGTTGATAAAAGGTAGTGTGTTATCACAACCCCGCAATGAGCTTTATCTAAAAAAGTATTATGCGTGACTTCTGTGTAATTACTTTTGTACATTAGCGTGTGAATTCATTAGTGTGCATTTTGATTTTTGGTGTGATTGTTTGCTTTGCATACATGTTTCCTCTGCTTACCTTTTGTTCCACTCAGTTCAGAGATGTGATCGAACCATTATGTTGGTTTTGCTGATGGTGCTTTTCATAGCAAACAAAACTTATCTTCTGCAACTTGGGCATTCTTTGCTCCTAATGGTGAGTTGATCAATTTACAAGTTATTTTCCTGGGATGCCGAGTAGAGTGCAGTTATTGATCTGTTATCAGAAGCAGTTGCTCTCAGAATTAGAAATTTGGTTATTAAGTTAGATTCACAACCTGTTGTGCTACAATTAAATGGTCATTATTTAGTAAGAAATCCACAATTTTTTCACATTTATCTACGTGTTTGATTTTTGGAAAGAAACTTTGATTATATTACATATCAACACATTCCACAGAATTTGAATACATTAATAGATGCATTAGCAAATTATGTTTTAGATAGACATGTGTGTCACTTGTAAAAAATGAACACATAATCATGATATATGAACACATAAGTAGACAATAGAAACATATAATATAATATATATATAATATATATATATATATATATATATATATATATATATATATATATATATATATATATATATATATTATAAATATATAATAATATATAATAATGTTATATATATATATATATATCTAGTCTAAGTTTGTTATATCAAAATCTCAAAAATAGTGTTCTAAGACACATGGCTTTAAAATTCTAAAACAGTGCAGATAAACACAACTAGGAATAGGCTATTCACCCAGATGATGCTCATGATAGCATGAGACTGCTATGATCACTCGGCTTAACAACTAATGCATTCTCGTGGATACTCCTACTCTATGCCTCTAGTACTGTAGTGACACATCATCTATAGTGGCATACTATGGAATCTCTCGAGTAATGAATTCCAGGTTACGCTCCATCACTATTATAGGATCTGCTCCTTCCTCGTACGAAGCATCTTCCTCTGTCTAGTGTGCTACTTGCCATTCTATTGGGGCCATGCCAGGAGGTGTTTCCGGTCCCACATCTGCAATATTATCACAAGTGAACTGTCAAATACACTTAAAAAAAATAATAAAACTTGAAAAATTCCAAAAAACAAGTTTTACTTGCATCGGTCCACTGTGCACCAGGTGGTAGAGGAAGATCTAGGTCTCCTCTGAAGTTTATGCCATCATAGGCATCATCATCCATTACAATCACTTGTTGGCATATCCAGCTAAAGAATGGTGGAGGGAAATGCATCTATTGACCTCCTCCCCCTCAAGGCATAATCTCACTCCATCTGAGCAATCTCAGATCTTGTGGATATGGATCGTCCACCTCTACCCACTGGTATCGAAATAGGGGCACATGCTCCAAAAATAATGTGACTAGGATTGATCTAATCACAAACTACTTCAAGCATCCTAACTTTCCTTTGGTCAACTGTCTCTTCATTGACCAGTAGTCCTTCGCACCAATTAAATATTGTTGGAGCAAGGCCATCCACTTCGTATTGGAATTGTGATTTCATTGCCTCATGCAACGCCCGCGCCCCAGCTATATGGGCCATGTTGTGTAGAATCGTCCTCAAGGCAAGATTGTTGATGCTTTCTATCTTCACCTTCCCGCTAACAGTTGTTTCTGCACCTGGGCAATGCCTTCTGATTAAGGTATTGGTGCTCTCTCCTCCAGTACGAGCTCTAACGAGTTGGACCCTTTCCCCTCTTCTGGACAATCCATTAATGAAGTATATTTCAGCTACTTCTAGTTCCAGTTCTTGATCTCCAATGATGAATATCTCGTGATTAACATCCCATAAAATAATGAGATATTCTAGCAGCTCATTATGAGCTCTGAGTCCTAGGGTTTGGAATAACTTCAATAATCCATAGTCCCTCAAAGTGTTAACACATTCATCGCTTTGGGAAGCTTGGTGGTCTTCTGCCTCATGGCCTCTTTCTTTCCATTCGATGGTCATATATGTCGAAATCTCTTGCAAATAAAACATAAACCATCTTTAGTATCCTTTCCACATATCAAAATTTTGAAAAAATGATTCAGAGAGAGGATTTCTCATTTTATTTTGCATCCAGCGCGACTGTTAGAATTACTTCCACGCTACCACTTTTGGGTTAAGGGGTGATCGACGTGGATTTGATGATCAAACTCGCGATGATCACCCCTGATAGCAAAAATACAAATCCTCCCCTTAACCAGCTAAAATCCTATGAAATGGCGTGAAAATGAAATCAAAAGCAAGAGAATGGAAAGAGCTCTTACATGCAAATAGCAGTTCGTGAAATGCTGCCATGGATCTCCCACAATGCTTACCTGAAGAATCAAGGAAAATAGGGTAAAATGCACTCTCCCAATTACTCATAGTGAAATGGTAATTTTTTTATTTTTATTTTTATTTTTGTCTATTTATAAGTTTTTAAACACATTTGACCAATATTTATTATTTTTCTCGATATCTGTGATGTGTGGTTGTATTTGTGCAGTTATAGGATCTTTTGGAGGTAACAGTGATCATTTTTGACCGATTCAAATGAGTTTTTGTTTTATCTCTCTTTCGGACTCGTTGAAAATAAACGAAAAAGGAACCCCCTTAGAGTCATCTTTAAGCTCTTTTTGACTCTCGAAAAATGAAAATATCACCGAGTACCTGCCTTTTCAAACTCGTTAAAATAAATGAATTGGCGTCATCTTAGTATACATTTACCCCTTTTTTAGGCTGTGATTGACTATTTATGAAAAAGGAACACCTTGGTCGACATGGTCAAGAGGTTCTCTTAAATATTGTTTTCTACCTTTTCGGGTTCGAGAGACAAATTATGAAAAGTGACCTGATGGAGTTTTTTTTTTCATCTCTTTTTCAAACTCTCTAAATATGAAAAAGATACCGAGTTACTCTTTTGTTGGACTCGTAAAAATTAAACGACGAAAGACTTGTCATCATGATGAGACCAAGTTTCTCCTTCCTAGGACTTGTAAAACTTACTAGGATGGATTCATTTGAAGAATAAAATTATACAACAAGCATATGCTATCCCCTTCAAGCTTGTGATTAAAATAATTGGGGTACTCACTAGAAATAGTGGTGAAAAATGAAATTGAAACATCTCTTGTATAGGAAGCATGTCGCTCTTGAACATGACACTCATATATTTCTCATGTCGGGTTTGGGATATCCTCGCTCAGTCACTTGTCCTTCTGGGTTTGGGTGATCCATTTTGCCTCTCATCTGACTATTCCACTTCATCATCATAACCCTTGGTCCTATGTTGAGTCAGACGTTGCCACACTTCGGAGTCGTGTCGTTGAGATGTTCAAGAGAAGTCTTATTTGAATTTTACTACCTATACATTAGATAAACTTTTGTTGGAGTCTTGGATCATACTCATTTATTCCACTTTATTCCTTGTTTCATGTCAATGATGACGGAATCATTATGGCCCTCCTTTGACGGGTCACTTCCTATCGACTTTAGCTCATTATTCAGGAAGAAGACTTAGGAACTCCCTTTCAGTACCTTTGAGCTTGCATGCCTTAATGACAATGTCTTCGCATACGATGATAGTTTTTCATCATTGGCCTTTGATCAGATGATTCTACGACTGTTCAAGTTCAGTTTCATTTTCACATTCACAGATTGTATTGTTGTACCTTGAGAGCCATTGTCATTGTTGGTGGTTTCTCTCATGCCTGTTAAGGGTTCACATCATTGGCCAGTAATCAGGTGGTTTTCTAGCATGTTTGACTTCGACATATTCATTCGCATGTTAGAAATCATACTTTGATTAGGTTGGGATGGAGTGAAAGTCCCTGAGCTTTGTCTGATATAACTCAGGCTGTGTGGAGTTATGTATTGTTCGCGATTGTATACATGTTTCCTCTATATGGATGGCTACGACCATACCGTGGGACCTTAACTCTATGATGATGATGATCCTTCTATATCAAGTGGTTGCGTCCATACCATGGATCCTAAACTTCCAGATGATCCTTTTCATTCAGATGGTTGTGCCCATACCATGGATCTCTTCACATGGTTTTTTTTCTGGATGGATGCGTCCATGCCGTGGATTCATGTTTTTCTATATATGGAAAATATATCAGATATGTATATGTATATGTATATGCGTCCTGGATTTGTAGATCTCATGATGGTGTTTGTTGTCGTCCTTGCAAAATATCGTAAATAATCTCAACCATCACTACTTATTTTTCCTTCATGCTTTAAGGGTCATTTGTTACACAGTATTTTGTCACACCTCCTGCACTTCCCTATGTCATATCCCGGAGTGCCCAAAACTTGGCAATTATATAGTGTACCCATCCTGATATGCAGTCTGGATCCTCCTTGAATAACTAATGAAAACATGCCTTCAGCCTTGGCTGAAGAAGTGAGATCAAAACCCTAATTTTAGGGTCAGCGCGATTGTGACACTACCTACTCGTGTTGATGGCGGGTTGCACTATACTATCCTCCCGCTAACAACACATTTTTTACCCGAATATTTGTGACAATCCCTAAAAGGTAAGTTTTCCGAAAGAGGACAAGGATATTCATGATCTAGAGGCTTCCAGAACGATGAGCTAGATGTTGTTTTTTGTGGATGTGGTCGAATTCTCCCAATATTTTCCTTTGATCTTATCCCTATGGGATTCCTCCTTGAGATGAGGGCCTTCCCCTATCTTTGGTGAGATCCTAACTCCCTCTCCCTGCCTATATATTCATCCTCTCTCATTCCCAAATGGTTGGTCTCTGATATTTGCACCCTTATGCTGAGATAGTGACCACATGCTATTCATTTTGGCTTGGAGAAGGAGTGCTTGGAGAGCTTCAGCTTGGACTTGGACATTCAATCAAGGAGGAATTACTAACACCAAGGCCTAGGTTGTATGCTTCCTCTTTTATTCATTAATATATACAACTGTTGGTTCACTTTCCATAAATGTTTGTGTCAATGCTTCATTTATATCAATGCTTCTTGGTCTGTTAGGTGGATTACATTCGATTATGCTTGTTCCACTTTTATGCTTTGTTATGCCTTTAGCCTCTTATGCAGGTATTCAAATTATGTGAGCAGTAAGAACTGAGCCTGAGGAGAAAGTGATCAAGATCTTCAACAGAGTATGTGATAGCATTAGAACAAGGTAGGTCTCCTTCCTCTTCTCTCATTTCGATTGTAGTTTAGGAAAGTGTCTTGTAGATTGTTTTGTTTTTTGCTAGACCCACTCATTGGGCTAGAGGGATCGTCTCTATCTGCAGAGAGGATTTACCTAGACAACACATAGACTTAGATGCATTGGGATATTTCTTGCAACTAACCATACTTAATCCAAACCATTAATTCACGAGGGAAGATATTTCTAACTAATTCAGAGTGGAGTCATGAAGGCCATCCCCCTTCATCAACTCAAACTCATCAACCCTCTTTCTTGTCTATCTAGTCTTTATGTAGTTCTCGCACCCCCATGAGTGTTGGTCTTATTCCTATATTCCTATCCCCTCTATCACTTCCACTTGAAGGAATCCTAGTGCTTCTTCCCTTGATCCTTCATTCTCCTTCATGTGCATGAGTGCTTCCTACACACACTTCTCTATATTTTCTTCTCCCTTGCCTCAAATTTCTTCCTTGGTATATTTTTCTACTAGTGTTGTCCATTTAGATAAATTAGAAGCTTCTGGTTAGACTCTACAATTATTCAATTCATAAGTTTCCCATATCTTGGATAATATAGTTGGGGTGGAGCCTAACTACTTCCATAAATAAAGAAGTTATTTCCAAACCTTTCCAATTCGGATATTTTCTTAGCAAAAGTTTGATAATCTTAGTTTTTCCTAATCTTATGGCATAACTAATAATGAATGGAAAGGATTAATTCCATAAACCCTATTTTATTATTCCCTCCTCTAATGGCTTCTCATGGTCCATATCAAGGATTCACCTCTTCATCAACTAATATTAATTATAATTACAATTATTCCAAGTATTTTCCCATTTACCTTTACATGCCCATATAAGGATTAAAAACATAATTAATTACAATTACTCCCCCTAGGGATGTTATAGGCCCCTCCCTATTAAAGAAACACCATCTTCAGTGTGTCCACCATTTTAGTTGTCATTCTCAGTGGCATCACACCAGTGCAAGTGCCCTTTTGTTCATTGCAATAATATATGGGTTGCTTTTATTTAGTTTCCTTGACTTCCTTGCTCCTTCATATCAACTGTAACACCCTCCTCCCACATCTACCCAAGCAAACAGCGAATCAGGGTAAACATGTGATGAGAGGCCACTGCGATATTATTTGACCTCTTAAGCCATGTTAATAAAGTGGAACCGACAAAAACACACCATACAGACATTCAGTATCAACATTAGGACCCTCAAGAACTAATCCAAACTTTTTTCCAACCAGCCCCTGGGTCCCACTTAGCTTTTGGACCACTTGACCTCTAAACACTCTCATGCTATGGGCATGCCAGCGTTGAGGGACCTCTGGACTCTCTCGTAGGCCTGCAAGGTAGCGTCGAGGGCCTTTTTTCACAGTGCTATGCCAACGTCCGAGGAATTTAAGGCACTTTTCAAGCCTATAATTTTAACCAATGCCCAAAACTTGTTGTAATTTCAAAAATCCATTAAACACGGGTGACAAGACTAATAAACCAAATACTAACTCCAGGACTAGGCTTGAACATCCCCAAACATGATTGGCATTCTATCAAACACTTGGAATGAATGAAACCTACAGGTTTAAATAACATATCTAAACATAGGGGTTTGATACTTATATGAGATTCGCTACGAGGCATTGTTTTGTTATCACTTTAGATGTAGTCTCATCCATTAGGCCATAGATACAGTGTTCATTCATATACAAGTAAAAACATGATGGGATCCATACATAGCCGTCTTCATAATACATATTCATAACCAGCATAATAACAACAAAAATACCAAGGAAGAAACAACCATATAATCCACATATAAACTAGTATAGTGCTCATGAGATAACAACTAGAAATAACCTCATATTAATGATGCAAAAGCTAATCTGGTATGGGAATAACACATTCCACTCGAGCGTATAATGGCTTAGCAAAATCTCTCTTCAGTCATTCACCTCGTGCCATATTCTAAGCATGAATATGGGATCTCATAAAACATGTCAATCAAAACCATCCAGGTCTTCCAAAGGTCAAACCACCTCAACCCATAAAATAGTGATTGCACCTCACATCTAGACATCAAAAAACCATCAAAAAACCATCATCAAATTATTATCCACCCAAGCCTTCCTGAGCTCTAGAGCGTTTGTTCCAACTCGGCTTCCAAGACTAGTAACTCAACCCACAACTGTCATTGAGCTTCTAGAGCATTTGTCCAACTTGTTAGAGTCCTATAGTGATAGGATTCATAATTTTGAATTGGTTGAGGTTAAGTCTTGTAATATTGTACATACCTTTGGTTTCTGCAAATGTTTTCAATATTAAAATAAAAAAATGTAAAGAGGGTATGTCCTAAAAGAAATATCAAAGGACAAAAAGAAATAAGAAAAGATAAAATAAAATAAAAAATGAAAAAATATGAACCCCAAACAAAAACAGATCATGAAAGTGTGCAAGTCCAAGTGCCACTACTCTTTACTTTACTGTCTAAAATAATGGTTATGTGCAGCTTGTAATAAATGCCACAACCCATGATAGTCAAATTCTTTAATCTTGACTATTTCATGCTTTGAATTTCATCTTTATAGTTAGAGAATAAAGATCTAGCCAAACAGTTTAATCTTGACAGATCAGTAGATAGGTAGAGAACTAAAAGGAGCTCATCAGTTGAATCTAAGCCCTTGGAAGATATAAGGTTAGAAGTAGATAGTTTTTTTCATAAAATAAAAAGAAAAGAAAAGGGTTTGCTAGCTTAAGTGCATTCAATAAAGTGAAGAAAAAATGTTAGGGTAAGTAGAAGAAATGTTACATAAATACAAACTATTTGAGGCATAAGCTCATCTATCATGTTTAATCACGTGTTTCAGTGTGCAGGAGCAATTATGAAAGAAAAAGGATGCTCGTAAGTTCATTTGGTTAACTTCCCCCATTCCGTTTTACCCCTCACTACATACTTAACTAATTTCCCCTTTTACCCCTTCATTTCTTATGCAAACCCCTTTCCCTTCATTTTCACTCCTACCCCTTGGTTTCACACAATCCCCTAGAAAAATACCCTCTACAACTCATTCCCCTACCTAAAAAATCTTTTTCCCTAGTGTGAAACCCATTTCCCCATTCAAAAAATCATCTTCCCTTTGTTAATTTCCCTAAAAACCCCCAAAAACCCATAAAACCCTTTATCCTAAGTTTACCCCCCCTCGCATTAATTTATTAACTTTGCTATAATATTAGTTTTCCGGCAAACCCATCTAACCCCACAAATTCACTTTTACCCGTTATACTCCATAAATCTGCATTACAGAATAAACCCACAATTATCCATTGATTAATTACACTTAAATGTAATTAACCCCTAGGCCCCGCTAAATGTCTCCCCCATCTCCTGCGTGCATCTCTGCCACGCGATGGTTGTTGGATCTTGCACCCCCAGATCCTACGTCTCTCACCCATATCGTACCCATTCATCTCTCGACCTTTACCAACCCGAGAGCACACGATATGGGTGGTATTGCTTGGCCCCCCTTGGGTTACATGGCGGCACCGCGTTAAGTTGTGTGCTCTTTGGAAAATATCACCCATCACTCAAAAGCAGTGCGATGGCTCCTTAAACCGCCTCCCCGCCGAAAGAAAAATCATTCACTATTCACTAAAAAGTTTTTTCTCCAATTTTCTAACCATTCGCGGTTAAAAGCCTGCAGACCCCCATTTTCGCTCATTTTCTCTGCGAAAGTGTCCTAATCTTTCCTGCACCCCTCAACCTTCTGCAACCAGTTTCGATCACTAATTTCCTCCTGAACACACTCTGGAAGCCCAATTTATCCCTCTAGTGCATGACTAAAGCCGCAAAACCCTCTGCAGCCACCATTCAAAACCAGTTTGCAACTTGAACCATAAATTCCAAGTATTTTGACAGAGAACCAGAACGGCCCTCTCAAATTCAAAAGTATACAGTAAATTCAAACATCAAAGTAATTAAATTTAATAAATTTCCATTGAATTGAGAGTATGTCCCCTCAAATACCGAAAACCCCTATCCTACAAATTCCCATTACCCTATCCCCATACCAGAGTTGTCAACATTTCATTTTCACAAGTTGTATAAGCCTAATTCCCACATTTCATCAAAAATATGCATGCCCAAACCTCTTTGGATGTCAGACTGGTCTCAACCCCTCACCTAGACATTGACCATTTGGCCCTGGCAGACAGGGATTTCCAAATCAAATACATTGCTACTCCATAACACCTTATGGGAATCCACTGCTAGAGTAAGGATAGGTTCCTAAACCATGTTAATGACATAAACCTTTGGGAATCTAATTTTCCCAAGTATACATTCCCAGAAGTTCACCCACTCCCAAACATAGTACACTTTTGTCATGTTTGTTATGTTCCAAGCCATAGGGCTATTGAGGCACCAAAACATGAGTTATTATTCCATTACTATTGAATCCATCAACCAGATGATGAAAACCCAACCTATTCCTAATCTAACTCCTTTGTCCATTGGAAACCTGTTGGACCTATACATCACACTGGACCTAGTCAAAATCAAACAAATTTTCCAGAATTTCATCGTTGAGGAGTGACATACTCCTACAGACATTCCACCCTATGCTGCCACTATTTTTTCAGAGACTGGAAGGAGAATAATCACCATTCTCTCATGCATCCTAGGATACACATCAGATGAGCATGTGGATGAGTTCATCATGTCCTTCTTGTCCATTTTCACTCCAGGCAAGCCTCCTACTATTATGTATGATTATGCCTAGTTCATTGCAGACAAAATGCATGAACAATTCACTAGACTACCCACTGAAAGAGTTTTCAAATACTCTTCAGTTTTGTTTCATATGTTCTTGTATTACCAGATATATAAGTTCCCTTTGAGGATCCATAAATTGGACACCAAGGGAAAGGAGAGATCAATCATCTACTGGACACCCTTGGTCCACAAGTTTTCCACATCATTCACCTACAAAGACTTCATAGAATCTTTTGTATACCTAGTCATGAACATGTTGACTTCTAAGACTCAGCCTAGAATCATCCCAGAGATCAAGAGAGTACTGCAATTGGCCAAGAACAACAAGGTGGGAGATTGGTACTTGTACCAAAACCACACTAAGATCAGAATTTATCTCTGTGAGCTAGCCCCCTATAAGTTTCCCAAATACCTCCCTATGAGGATATTTACTCTTGAGTACTTCAGGCAAATCATCAGCTCTGATGAAATCCACTTCCTATCTTATAGGAAGAAAACCCAGTTCAAAGTGAAGAACAAAATGGGCCCATTTATTTGCAACAACAGAGAGGTTGGACCAGAGGTCGACAAGTTAATTCAACTAATGAAATTCAGAAACAGTTTCATCTGGCACTATGAACCTCATGGAGTTATAAACAAGCTCAGACTCAAGGTCAAGTTGGAAGCATACATCCACCACCCAAGGCCTGGCATTGAACAGTTTTCTAACTAGGATGAGTGGGTGGAAAACACTTTGATTGACATGGAGAGCACTGTTGTGGATGTAGAGAACACACTTATTGATTTGGAAAGACAATTTGATCACAACTCTTTTGTTTAGGTTCCAGAACAAGGAGGGCCAATGGACATTCCTCCTGTCATACAAACTCCACTAAATGAGGAGAAGAATCCTAAGAGGAGCAAGTATGAGGCATCTAGCTATGCCATGGAGACTACTGATGAGCTGGTCGAGCCAAGCAAGAGGCCCAAGTTGAGTCCTTTCTTTGAATAGGAGGATAACATTACATCAGAAGAAATAATTGACACTGAGGCAAAGAGACAGAAAGGTAAAGAAGCAGCTGCATCAGAGGAAACACAACAACCATCAACCTCCAACACACAAATGGTAGAGAGAAAAAAGAGTTTGGAGGTTTCTTCCTATGTTAGGCCAGCTAACAAGGAAAAGGACATCAAAGACAAATTCAAAGAGATAAAGATGAGGAATGAGAAACTGAAGGCAGAGACATATGCCCAATACCTCAAGCTCACACCACCAAACCATACTAGACTGATGTCAGCCTTTGACATCAAAGAAGGAAAAATGCAGGTCTCATTTTTGCAGCCCACTGTATAGCAACTGAAGACCTCAGCAGACTACAAGAAGACTAATTTTGAGGTCTTGGCCATGGATGTTCATCCCAATGATCAAATAGAGTATCACAAATAGGCTAGAGAAATGATTTACTCCACCCTCACAACAATGGCCATGGATGCTTACAAGTTGCAAGATTCATTAAACAATGTAACAACACAATACAAATTGGAGAAGGCCTCTTCACCGGCTAAAGACACCAGGATAAAGTCCTTAGAGGACTTTGTTATTGAACTGGGCCATGACCCAAGTGATTTTAAGGCCACAAATAAACTAATCAAAAAGAAGAATGAGGAAATAGCAGCCCTCAAGAAACAACTCAAGTTGCCTCATTTGCAACACCCACAGACAAAGGAAGTCCTAGAAACCTAGACCAATCATGAGGAAATGATGGACTTGGTGTTGCAACTGAATGACCAGTTAAAGGAGATGGAGAAGGAGTTGGATATCTTGATATAGCTCAAACAAGCTAGTATTGATAAAGCTCCTACAACTGTCATTCCAACAGTGACCACAACTGTACCTTCTACTTTGGCAGCAACATTAGCTCCCACTGCTCCAATGGCCACTGCACTTTCGAAATCTGCATAGAGTATATTAGCAACAGGATCAACAACAACAACCTCCACAAGTGATGAAGCAAACAGGATAGTCAAAGCAATGGAAGAAATGTCCATTTAGACCAACGAGATGATCAAACTTAAGGAGAAAGTCACTGGCCTTGAGACATATTGCAAACTTGCCCAGATCATGCATAAAGAAGAGCAGCAAAAGGCTCCAAGGATGAATGAAAGGATAAAAATACTGGAGAAAGAATTGACATTAAGTGAACCTATAGGTAAGGCTAAAGAACAACTATGGGCCAATATCATTGACTCTGTAAATGATATTTGGCCATCCATCCAAATCATTTTTGAATAGATTGATTTAATAAAGCAAGCTACAAAACCAACTGAAAGGGTTAAAAAGAACTTGGAGATATGCCAGAGGAAGCAACAAGAATCATCAACTTCCTCAACTCCGAGAATAAGTATGAACTGTAAGAACTGGAGATACCTAACAGGACATGTATAATTTTGGAAGTCAGAAAAGTCCTCACTAAGAGGAATTTGATGTTGAATTTAGAAGATAAGTGTCAAAACATGCAACTAGCCATTGACAGGTTCATGGCTAAGTTCAAACTTTTGAAGGAAAAGGGATTACCTAATCCCTTAGTTATAAATGATAAGCTAATGACACAGACAAATTACAACAGGAAGATCAGGGAAGTGGCCAGAGAATAGGTAATCACTTCATCCATGAAGGGCATACCAATAGGAAAAGTGTTGTACCAAACTTTTGAAAACTTGTTTTACCTCCAACATGAGGTAAAACACCTGTTTATTAATAGGCCTACTTTTGCCAAATATACAGAGGAAGAGGAAATATACAGAAAGATGCTCGATATCCAATTACCAGATGAGGAAAGATGGGAAAAACTCAATGATTTACTGTAATAAATACACAGTAAAAATATAAATGTATAGTAAAAAAGTAAAAAAGGGCAATAAAAGGATATTGACATGTCAGCAAGGTTAAAGTGTATCAGATGAAAGGTTAGATTAAAACAGAACATTCAGCGTGAAGACCAAACAACCAAGCAACATAAAGGGCAAAGGATCAAAGAGCAAAGCCAATAAAACCTAAATAACGGGGACATCAAACAGTTGTTCAATAGCTGTCTCTATCTTCTTGCATGAAGATATTTATTTTTCCTAGATTAGTTCTCAATGCAGTTTGGGATATTTTGTAATTTCTTTTGTATAAATACTTCAAAATTCGAAGTATTAGGGTGGATTATTTTAGATTTGTAGAGTTATTTTGATTTGAAAACCTAAGGGTGATTGTACCATTTTCAAGTCAACAGTCTGGAGGAAGTAATAAAAGCATTTTGCTATAGGATTCATGAGATGAGCCATTTGCAGTGAAGTATCTTCTTTGTGTGATTTTGTTACCTTCTTATGTGTTTCATAATCTTAAATGTGTTCTAAATTTGAATGAATTAACTGGAAATATCACTCAGAATTTCTTTAAGTACTCTATGTTTTGCACAGTTAGTCATTTACATGTTTTCCTCTGATACCCGGATTTGAGAACCCTTAATTGCTCTCCCATCCTGGTTGAATTCTTTCATTCCTTACAAAGTCCAACCTAGGGAACCCTTAATTGCTCCCTGGATTCGATTTGAAACCATTTCACCATTTAGCCTTTGATATCTGTAGTAACTCATCTATCTTGCCCCGTAGACATTGTTTTTAGAACTGAATCCAGTCTTGTATGTTTGACATTCAACTCCATAGCCCAATGCTAAATGCCAAACCTTTGTTCATATAAGTAAAGTGATCCCACCACCCAATTTCAAAACAAAACCCAAGTGAAAACAATAACTAGCCTAAAATCATCTTAACTAAAACAAAGTTAAATTATAAAGAGAGAGCCCTCTTTGAGCATCAGGAAGACTAAGTCTTGATCTCCAAAAGTGGCTTTTGGTTACCTTTGACTTTTGTTTCTTCATTAACTTCAAAAGAAATATTAGAGTGATAACATTTCTGGCGACCATACTAGGGAATTTGATCCTAAGTCTCATAAAACTGTAAGGAAACCTTAAATTTAATCTTCCGCCCCTTAAGGTCATTTTCTGAAGTCAATTTTCAAAAATTTCATAAAAAAAAAGTTAAACGAGTTAAAATTTTGGCTCCTCAGAACATTCACTATACTAGGGAAAACCCAGATCCAAACCCTGCAACTATAGTTGATGACCCAGACATAATTCTAAGAAAACCAAAACGACAGAAACTCAGGCAAGTAGTAGTCGGTTAGTCAGAGTCAATTCACTCCCTAAGGAGTTGTC
The DNA here is from genome assembly GCA_000404065.3 of Pinus taeda. Classification (NCBI taxonomy): domain Eukaryota; kingdom Viridiplantae; phylum Streptophyta; class Pinopsida; order Pinales; family Pinaceae; genus Pinus; species Pinus taeda. The sequence goes on from APFE031489442.1 coordinate 24,742, forward strand.
AAGAGGAAATCCCTTTTGATTTGTCATTTGACCTCTCATTATTTAGAAGTAAATCTGAGAATGCAATCCATGAAACAATCTTAGACCCTGAGTTTGTTAGACTCATTGAATAAAAAAGGATTATTCATTCAGATTTATATTAATTTGTTGTAGAGACTTTTGACAAGATGGAAGCTTGGGCCTTTGAATTGATAAGTAATATGGGTGAGTCTTACATTCAACAATCTGTTGAAGTAGCTTCCCTTACTACTGTTGCCCCTGAATTTTCTGCACAAACTTCACTCACTATAAATACCACTTCTTTTACCACAACCTCACCAATTGTATCTACCATAGTCCAATCACCTAAACCAGTTATTAATAAGCCATCCTCATCATCATCTAGTTCACCTCCATTAGTTTCAAGTCCTTCCTCAAGTACCACAACTTTACCCCCTAGTCAAGCCAGAATCATAGCAATGGAAAACTGATATGCACCTCTAGTTTTACCTGCACAACTCCATGCCATGCCCGCAGATTATCAAAATAAAATCTTCCTGTTTGATGCCACTGGTCATTACACTACCCAACAGCATGTATACAAGATGTCTGACTTTTTTGAGTTGCATGATATAGATGAAGCAAATGTCCAAATGAGGTTGTTTGCCCAAACTTTAACTAGGGATGTCAAGAAATGGTTCAAAGCCTTTCCTACCAACCATATTGCAGACTTAACTAATTTTCGTAGATTATTCATTGATAGATGGGAGAGAAAGAAAAACCCATTGCAAATACTTTTTGAATATGAAAACATTAGAAGAGATCCTAATGAGTCAGTTCAGGACTATTGCACTAGGTTCAATAGTATCTATAATGCAATTCCAGCCAATATTAAGCCTCCACTTGACCTAGCATTAATTAAATTCCCTGATGGTTTTGATGCTGACATGTCATACCAGTTAAGGGAAAGAAACCCTGAAACACTTGAACAAATGAAAAGCAATGTTGTTAGTGTAGAGGCCAACCTATTAGCCAAGAAAGCCCGAATGAGAAATGAAAATAAAGTTGTATTCAAAGAGGAAACTTCCACATCAGATGGAAAGGAAGATATTATAGCTAAGAGTTTAGAAAGAATAATGGATAGATTAGAAAACATGGAGAGGAAAAATCAATGGGATAATCAACAACAACCCCCAATAATAAACCTCAATTTTAGGAAGAACCCTAATGCCGGAAAGAATGCTACACCAGATCAACAGATTAGGCCCCCCTTCCAAGAGAACTATGTTGAGGATTCACAGAACCAAGAAGGAGAGGATGATAGCCAAATTAACTTACTAGAAATCAAAGATGAAGACACTATTTTTCTTACTCAAGAAGAACATGAGTTATATATGTTGCAGCAGTTGCAGTTAGAATCTTGTGAATCCTTTGATTTTAAACAGGGATATGAGTCAACTATATATGAGGTACACAAACAATATAGCTTGAGAAGTGAAAAGAATAACAAGATTCCCATTAAAAGATCCATCCAGACCCATACTAAGATAATAAAAGAAGCCCCAGTTAACAAAGTGTTACAAATCCTCCCTAGTGGAACACCAGAGACTTCTCCCCTTAAAATTGTAGATATAACCTCCACTGAAACTCAAACAGAGACAATTATTGTAAATAATCAAAATAAGAGAAATCAAGGCAACATAGTAAGAACACAGACTGAAATGCCTAGTTCCGAGAAATAGGACAAGAACACACAAACTGAAATGCCTAGTATCCAGAAATAGGATAAGAACACACAAACTACACATGTTAAGGAAGATATAAATCAAACAAATGAACCTCAGCTCCCTTTCAATGTCAAAACTGAAATAGAAAAATTAAAAATATCAGTTCCTTTGACCGAATTAGTAAAGAATGAATTATAGTTTATAAATAACTGAAACTTTAAACATAGGCAAGGGAGAGGATGTTGTTAACTTAAATGACAATCAACCTAAATTATTGTTTGGCCTTGAAGCCAATGGTATTAATTAGCAAGGGGGAGTTCCTCCTTTCTACATTAGCCTAAACATTCATGACAAAATATTGCATAATGCTATGTTAGACTTAGGGGCATCCCATAATCTGATGCATAAGGCAATCATAGAGAGGCAAAACCTAGACATCACTAGACCATATAAGGATTTGTTTTATTTTGACTCTAGCCAAGTTAAATGCCTTGGTTTGATCAAGGACTTATGTGTAACTCTTGTCCAATGCCCTACAAAGAGTATTCTAATGGACATAGTAGTTGCAGACATCCCACCGAAATATGGAATGTTGCTATCTCGCTCATGGGGAGCAAAGCTGTAGGGATCCTCGCAGTTAGATATGTCTTATGCCACCATATCTATTTTTGGCCAACAAAGAAAATTATATCGAGAGACATTAATGAAATAAAAGGTGAGTAGTGATGAAAAACCACAAAACTTTCCCATATACTCCATGCATTCAGATATGGACTCTTTTATCTTGTACAATACAAAAAATGAAAATAAGGAAATCACAGCTAAAGACCTGAAATACAGAACAGCTGATAGTGAGAACATTTTTCATGAGTCACTATGGCATCTAGACTTTAATGGGTTTGTCACCATGTTAGGGGCTGGTGTAGGGGTGTGGATCCATAATATAGAGAATAATCATGTTGAGGGACATGCTTTCATATTGAACTTCAAGTGTACCAATAACATGGCCGAATAGGAAGCCCTAACTCTAGGGTTACAATTTGTTAGGAAACTGGGAGCCAAAAGAGTTTCCATCATGGGAGACTTAGAGCTGATTATTAAACAGTTTAATGGTGAATAATCTATGAACAATCCTAGACTTGGTCAATATAGGGATATTGTCCTAGATTTGATCAAAGACCTCCTAGAAACAAACTTTTCTACCATTCCTAGGAAACAAAACACGCAGGCTCACAGTCTGACCACTTTTACTAGTACCTGTAAATTTCCATTTCAACCCAACCATCAGTTACACTACAGAAGTTAGACATAGGCCTATTATACCAAACAACCTGAAGTATTGGCATATTTTCTCCCAGCACTCTCAGATTTATGATTTCATGAAAAATGAAGGTGAGTTTCAGAATTGTAAGATAGATACTGATTGTACAATAGACAATAATATAGAAAGTAACATAGATGTAAATATTTTAGATATAACTAAACCAACTAAATTTATCATAGTAGAAATAGATAGTTTAGATAATGTAGAGATTAAAGAAATAATGAATGATGATCCTGAAATTCTTAATCTGAAAAATATTTTTTTTCCTAAGGGATTAGTCCCTTTAGAAGATTTGTTTGACTCTAATGATGTAGCTAGGAAACCCAAAATGGAACCTTTGAGAGCTGACATAGAAGAGGTTAACATAGGAATTGAGGATAAACCAAAACTAATTAAAATATCAAAAGCCTTACCTCTAGAGGAAAAGGTTAAATACATCAATCTGTTTAAAGAGCTCCAGGATGTATTTTCCTAGAGTTATGAAGACTTAAAATCTTATGACACTAGTATAATCCAACACAAAATACCTTTAAAAGAAGATCATAAACCTTTCAAACAGAAACTTAGGAGAATAAACCAAGTTCTTATGCCCTATATTGAGAAATAAGTTAAAATAATGTTTGATGCCAAAATTATATCCCCCATTAGATACACAGACTGGATTTCAAACTTAGTCACTAGTAGGAAAAATACTAGTGAAATTAGACTTTGTGTAGATTTCAGAAATTTAAACAAGGTCCCACTAAAAGATAACTATCCTCTACCAAAAATGGACCATATCCTGTAGAGGGTAGTAGGCTCGTCCAAGATTTCATGGTTAGATGGATTCTTTGGGTATAACCAAATCTTAGTTCAACCTGAGGACCAAGCCAAAACTGCATTTACTACTCCTTGGGGTACCTTCATGTATTTGAAGATTCCTTTTGGATTAATGAATGTAGGTGCCACATTTCAAAGAGCTATGGATATAGCTTTTGCCAAGGAGATCCATGATTTCCAAGTAGTATACCAAGATGACATCACAGTCTTCTCTAAATCTGACAATGAACATCTAGACCACCTGAGAAGAGTATTTATCAAATGTAGAAAATTTGGGGTTTCTTTAAATCCCAAAAAGACACTCTTTGGTCTAGAAGAGGGAAAACTATTGGGACATATCATATCTAAATATGGCATTAGAATAGATCCTACAAGAATAGAGGCCATTTTGACCATTACCCATCGTAGAAACATTAGAGAGTTACAATCATTTCTAGGCAAGATAAACTTTCTTATGAGATTCATTTCAAATCTAGCAGAACTGATTAGAGAATTAAATAACATGCTAAGAAAGGACTCAACACTTAAATGGACAGTGGAGGCCAAACAATCCTTTAAAGCCATCAAGGAAGCCTTAACCAAAACTCTAGTCTTGATAAGTCTTGATTTTAACAAATATTTTATAGTTTTTTCTTTTGCTTTAGAACACACCATTGCAGTGGTTTTACTGCAAAAGAACAACCAATTGCATTTTTAGTAAATCCTAAGAGATGCCACATTGAAATACAATATTATGGAAAAAAAAAAAAGCATTAGCTTTAGTAAAGTCTATTACAGACTTCAAAGTATACATTCTATATTCTCACATTATTGCTTATGTTCCAAATTTTTTAGTTAAGGACATTTTGACACAAAATGGGCCTTAAGAGAAAAGAGGCAAGTGGATTGCCACAATATTGGAATATGGCATAGAGATAAAGCTAACTAAGCTTTTCAAAGGCCAAGGTTTAGCCAAACTCATGGCTTAATCGAACTTTCAGGCCCTTGATATAAACTTCATTAGTGCCCTTGATGATGAGGAAGAGATGGTGACTCCAATGATCAGTGAACCTTTTACTGATTCACCCTAGTATGCGGATATTCACTACAAGAAAAAATGTCATTGGTGAGGGTCATGCTTGTGACGGACCTTTAAGGTTTGTCACCAATGTCGCATATGGTGACGGTCTTTAAAAAAACATTGTTGTGAGTGTATATAGTGATGGTCCTTTAAGGTTTGTCTCCAAAGCCATTTTCAATGACACTTTTGGTGAGGGTCGTTAAAGGCCCGTCACTAATTCTCTCTTTGGTGACACTTTTGGTGAGGGTCGTTAAATGCCCATCACTAATTCTCTCTTTGGTGACACTTCTAGTGACAATCTTTTATTGACCGTCACCAATGATCTTTTTGGTTACTTTTGGTGATGGTCAATAAATGTTCGTCATCATTTATCATTCCAATGAGTTTTTGATGATGCTTCAAGCCTGTGATGGACCTTTAAGGTACATCACCAATGTCGCATATGGTGACGATCTTTAAAAAATCATTGTTGTAAGTGTATATAGTGATGGTCCTTTAAGGTTTGTCACCAAAGCCATTTTCAATGACACTTTTGTTGAGGGTCGTTAATTGCCCATCACTAATTCTCTCATTGGTGACACTTTTGGTGAGTGTCGTTAAAGGCCCATCACTAATTCTCTTTTTGGTGACACTTCCAGTGATGATATTTTATCGACCCTCACCAATGCTCTTTTTGGTTACTTTTGGACGGTCAAAAACTGTTCGTTGTCATTGATCATTCCAATGGGTTTTTGATGACACTATGTACCTGTTACTATATTTTTTGTCAAAATATAATGATTTAAGACCATTGTTGTGGAGTCTTTTTCATTATGTGTCCAAGGTCATAGTGGTTATAATAGCCAGTCAATTTGTGAAGAAGTAATTAGTGTGTATCATTTCCCTCAAGTCATAAGAATATAGTCTTCCTATGAGTCAACACATGATTCATCTCTATTAGGTTTATTATCTAGAAAATTTCCTTTAAATAAAGTTCCACTAGTGTGTGTAGGAAGTATATTATTTAATACATAATCAAGCTCTGTCAATTCTATTAATGAGAGAGACCTAGCACTCCTCAACACTCATGGCACACCTTAACATGCTTTGGAACAATACACTAACATTCCTTGGCACCTCACATGTCTTGGAACATCTTTGCACCTAGAACATATTTGTACCTAGAACATCTTGCCATGAGTAGGATGCCAAATCACATGTTGGCATGCCATAGCTAGCATAGCATAGCACTCCCCTACCATGTGTTGGCATTCCTTGTAGTCCCTAGCATGTCCTGGAACTCCTTGGCGTAATATTGCATTGACAAAAATTAGCACTTGGCCATTGGCACTTGGCATGTATTGGAACATATTATTAGCGTGCCTAGCATGTCCCTTTTGAAAAAGAAGAAGCCCTGACTTATTAACCCTTTTATGTGTTCATTTCCTTTCATTTTAGCTTGGTTATTCCCTTTATTGCCTTGAAACTCCTTGGCGCATATTGGCATACTCTGGCACCCTGCACATCCTAGCATGTCTTAGCACCTGGAATGCCTTGGCACTATTTGGCATATGTTAGCACACTCGGAACTACCTAGCACACTCTAGCACTTCTTGACATTCCGTGAGATTCCCTGGCATGCCTTAGTTGTTCTTAGCATACCTTGTCATTCCCTTCTTGGCATGAAAGCTAGCACTGATTGACACTCCCAAACACACCCGCATATTCATTAAATTCCATGCATTTTGACCTAGTGCTCCCTTGTGTTGTCCTAGTACTCCCTAACACTCCTCAGCATGCATTGGCACTCTATAGCACACCTTAGCACTCATAAGTGAAGAATGAAACTTGTAACCAATGTTACCAGACTTGAAATGGACAATAAATCGGTGAGGAAAAAGAGCTAAGATTTTTAATCAGATTGGGGAAAAATTGGAAGAAAAACCAGGAAAAAATCAGTGAATTCAATAAATAAAAATATACACATATACTGAATTTAAAAAAAAAAAAACAAAACAAAACAAAACAAAACAAAACAAAAACAAAAACATTTTTCATTGATATTCAGTAAAGCCATGTCCAAACAATTCATAATATCAATAGATGTCCAAAATATCATGAATGAATAAGCATCTCATATATGTTATGAGTCCAAACATGATCCAAAGTACTGAGTCATGACTCCTAATTAGTGACTACATACAACTAGAAGCAACTGCTTCTAAAAGTTTACAAACAACTGCATACTAATTAGAAAAAATCAGTAACTAAAAGTCTAAGTCTTAAGAGTGAGAACTAGAAACAATTCCTCCCACTCCTCCACTTGCTTGACTCTCAAAGTTCTTCAAGTCATGTAGGCTTAAAAGAGGAGCCTCCTCTAATTGGACCCAGTCTGCTGCATTTGTAGTTTGCAAATCTATCTCTTCAAGTTCTATTGGTGAATGATCCAAACCTATCATTATAATGAGACATTGAAATGTGAATTTAAGTTTGAATTTGAACTTTAAAGTTTAAACTTTAAATTCCAAATCAGATTATGAAACCTTCAATTTCAAGCTCTCACCTAGTATTTTCTTGTTGCGAAGTTGTAGATTGTAATGGAAAAATACAAGGTCATTTAAGTGCTTTTGTGTCAATTGGTTGCGCTTCTTAGAATGTATTTTCTCAAACATGCTCCAGTTGCACTCACAACCTGAAGCACTGCATGCTTGGTTTAAGATTCGAATGGCAAATCTCTTCAAATCTGACGTATCACTATAAAAGTTTTTCCACCAAGGACCTAGCAAGTGGCAACAGTTCGTGAGTAGACGTACTACATACTAAATAGTAAAAACTTAAAAAGACAACAAAATTTAATAAAACATTTAACATACAAATAAAGTTTAAACAAATTTAATGAACTGATAAAGCCTTCAAGCCTCAAAGGGTACCTAGCAACACCTTAGACCTTTCTCGTATAACACTAGAATAGGAAAATAATTTAGGTGGTGCTCTGTAATACTATAGTTTGGAAAAGGTACGACTTTGAAATTATGGATTAGGGAAGCACCTTTCCATGCATGTCATAAGTCCTCTGTGAACCTCCCCATCCTCATTAAATTTGCTCTTATCCTAAAAATACTATGGGTCTAAGAAGTACCTAGTAGCATGTGAGGGGGAATGCAATTTCCTATCCCAATGTGCATCAATAGTGTCCCAAAGAGGCATATACTTTGCCTCCTCATCCCCATATCTTATTTTGATGACCTCCTTTGCGAGATGCAATGCCTCATAAATGTAGCCCATAGCGAGTTTGTCACCATCAACCATCTTGAAAGTTCAAGATTTAAAAATTTAAATTAATATGAAACATTGAAAATAAAAAGAAGCTTGAAATGAAATTTAAAACATGAAAAAGTTAAAAGGCTTGAAGTACCTGAGAACTCTAACAAGGGACTCCATCACAACAATAATTTCTTTGACATCTTTCCAGAAACCATCATTAAACATAAGTGCAACAACTTCAATGCCTTCAAGGGTCTTGGAATGTTTAGATGTCATCCACTCAGGTCCCAAGGACATCCTCTTCAAATCTATCTTTTTCTCAACCACAAATTGCAAAGATATGAAATTTATTGCAAATCTAGTCACTGTAGGTCGAAAAAATTCTTTACCTTCAGTGTATTTTCTCATGGTGTTTAGGACAATAATGTGGTTGTATAGGTATTTGGTTATGGATTTTTCCTTCTCCACAACCTCATGTATCCAATGAAGCTTACCAATGTCCTCAAGCATTAAATATATACAATGGGCAACACAGTAGGTCCAAAAAATAGTGGGGTGCCTAATCTCAAAAAGTCTACTAGCAGCCATATAATTAGCTGCATTGTCGGCGACAATTTGTACAACATGTTCTTCTCCCACTTCTTGAACGACTTCCTCCATCATTTCACAAATAAGTTGTGCAGTCTTAACCTTGTTTGAGGCATCCACTGATTTGAGAAACATTGTACCTACAGGACAAGATACAAGAAGATTTATTAAAGCTCTATTCCTCTGATCTATCCATCCATCACTCATGATCGTGCACCCTGTTTCTACCCATGATGAACGAAACTTAGATATCCCAAGCATGGCATCTTCAACACGTTCTAATAGAAAATTTGTCCTAATTCTCTCTAATGAAGGAGCTTTGAACCCTGGACTTGCAACAACAACTGCATCAATCATAGATTGCTAATAAGGACTTATGGCATAGTGTAAAGGTATGTATGAATAGTACCAAAAGTTAGCAATGGCCTTCCATGCCTGACTATGGATATTTTTTTTTCCAACCAGTAGTATCCAAGGTAGGTTGGGAACCGGGTTTTGTGTGGGGAGAAAAAAAGGTGTTTATGTTTCCACCTCCAATGTTGAACGTAGGAGGATTCATTTTGCCTTGAGTTTGACTTGGACTTGGAGGCATGTGTGGGAAAATTTGGAACTGCATTGAGGATTCAATAGATGGATATGACAATGGGGTAGTGGAAGAAAAGTTGTCAACTCCAAGAGCTCCTATTTATTTTTTTTTGCTTTTCTTTCTTTGCATTATGCTTACTCAACATATCAATGGCCAAGGTTGCTTGTTGTTTGACATTTTCGTCAACCTTTTTGCAAAGACCTATATCATGGCCGGGTATTTGTGCAAGGTAGTACTTGAATCTATAAATGCCTCTACTACATTTCACTTTGAAAATTTTAAAAAGGAGATTAGGATCTCCAAGAATCTTGTCACAATAAGCCCAAGAAAAGTCCTTCTCCCTCGGTGTTGTTGTTGTTTTGGACTTGTGTTTAAATTGTGGCTTCTGTTTAGATTTGGAGTTGTGCCTTCTATTTAATTTGTCTCCTGTAAAATACAATAAAAAATTAAAATTAAAAGTTCCATATATAACTTCACAAAAAAGAGGGTTGGTTTCAAAGGATATGACGTTTTGATGAGGATCAAAGAGGAGTCTGTCTAGCAACACAAGCACATTTTGACCTAATATATCATTACGATCTTGAAACACAATTAGGTATATATGAGGAAATGCTACCTAAAGGAAATATTATCAACATATATTGCATTGTAATCTTGAATTCGGAAGTTCGTCTAGCATAAGACAACTGAACCAATACATCAATAACAGATTCTGGAAGAACAAAAATACCCAAAGTTGTGAATGCATGGTTAAAGCCTTTAAAGTCAACAAGACATCAACCAAGGAAGGAATGCTTGATGACTTGGCCGATGGTTGGTACGAAACCGTTTCTTAGTGAATTTTTTAAATCTATGTAAGCTCCATTTATAGGGTTGAAACGTCATAACCAAAGGAATACACCAAACATTCGATTGCTAAACATTGAAACTTGAAACTTGCCATTGAAACTTCAATATAGTAATATACCTATTGTTTAAGACAAGTGCCAATATACCTTGATTGTTGAATAGTGAAGCTGCTAAGCCTAAAGGTAACACACGCTGAAGGTGATGCGTGACTGCCCGAGGGTCGATATGGAGTATGGATAGAGAACACATTGGCAACTGCTCGATATGGAGTCTGGACTTAGGCTCACCTTGGCAGTTCCTCGATATTAAGTCTGGAATGTGTAATAGTTAGTAGTGATTGATTACTGAAGGTCTTGACATATGAGTTTTGGGCCTGAGAAATGAGAAATAAATTTTGGAACGATTGATGCTTACTTTTTAGCAATGCAGCATACCTAAACTTGAAAAACTCGTGCTCGTCGAGTCAAGGCTGAAAATCGAATAAATTGGAATCAATCACAAGAATATGATTTAATCGGAAAGTCTCAAGTAAAAATTGCATTGACCATGAGTTAAACTTGGTCAACGTGAGTTTGAATCACAAATATTTAGATCAGATCATTTGGAGAGTGAGCAGATTTCGACTCGTGATTAATCGCGATTGATCGGCGAGTCCTGTTTCAATGATTGTAATCGAAATCTAAACTGAAAATAGGAGATCTTACAATTGAAACTAATTGGGAATTTTCTAAACTGAAATTGGCCCATCGACATCATTTCTATTTGCAGTTGGGTGCATCAATGGAAGAGATTCATTTTAAATCAGGTTCATGGAGAAAATATTTTATGGAAGATGTTTCTTTTATGTCGAGGAAGACATAGTAATATTTTTTATTAAATTTGAATAACAATAGTATCTACTTTATATCTCCCATATCTCATTATTTTTATCTCCTGTAACTCATACGGAAAGTGGGGTAATAGTGGACATGTAGCATCAAGCTCCACTCCTTTTAATTCAAGTTCTGCATGCAAATATTTGTGTCACTTGCGCTACAAAGCCTTTGTTGTAGAGTGTGGAGTTAACACCTACCTATGCATGACAAAAGCTACACATACCTTTTGACTTGGTTTTTTCACCTTTTGTCCATTCTTTGTTTGGAGTCTAGGACAACAAGCTCCACATACTTTCTTTTCCATACCTCTATGTGAGTGTAACTTTGCACATTTTCTTTGCTTCAACCAATATCAAAAGAATTTGTGAGCTTCTTTCAAGGCATGAATACATGCTTCAATCATGGAAATTTGCAAAGTTCCAAAAGAAAAAAATAACCATGGAGTTATCCTTTTCCATTTCAAATATGTTAGGATTCTATTGAGAGTTTTTTAGAGATAATTATTAACTGGCCCTCTACCTTTCCCTTTTCCTTAATATAAACTGCATCTCTTATTACATTTCTAATCAAGAGATTTACATCAAATACTAGATCAAAGGGCCAAGGACTTTTCATAAATGATTCCTTGTCCAGTAGAAGAATAAATGGTCAACATGTCAGCTTGGCTCCAATTTCTTGGGAATTAATAATTGTTTTGAAAAATGACTACTCTTGTTTGAATCTAGAACTATGTTTAAGCTTTGAAAATGGATTTTCCTCCAAATTGATCTTGGAAAGGTCCTTATTAAAGGATTCTCTATATTTCCTCCACTAGAATGAATTGCTTGTATGTTGAAAAGTATAGCAGAGCTCCCTTCTGAAAAGCCTGATCATCCCATTGTCAGCAAGAGCTCCTCCTTTCCCCAAATTGGACCCAAAACAACATTGAGTACTTGATTATGATCCAACCTGAGAAATTTTGATTGACATTGCAACTCAAGAGCTATTAAATTTAAAGTGTGCTAATATGATTCGTCATTCTTTCATTGAATAAGTATATTAATTTTGAATTTGTCATTTGTGCTTGTAGTATGTGGTACTGACCTTGTTTCACCTGAAAGGGTTTTTATTCTTGGACTATGACAATGCTAGTAAGGTTTAGGCCTTTTGTAGTATTTTTACCCCATGCTCATTTTTGCAAGATATATGTCCTATGTGGAAGGAAATAAGAATTTAGTTATTACCTCCTAAACTAAAGCATTGTTTCTTTTATTAGGTGGCATGTAATGTCCTCTACAAATTGAGGACGAATGGGACGTAATATCCTATCCATCCCCATAGACTATAGTCCTCCATAAAGGGGAACAAACCCCAAAATACCCATTGTTGGGCAATTTTTGGCGAAACTGGGCTTAATAAAATTTGGGGTTTGGAGTAAGGTTTACTCAATCACTTAAGAATATGAAGCCCCTCTGGAAAATCTATAAATAAAGAAGGATTGAATTCATTTTGGATCACCAAGTGTGGATTAATTCATTTGTTCTTGAGCATTAGGTCTGATAGTTTTTTATCCCTTCTATCTCTTATCAATTTCGGTGGTGAAATATTCCACCCTAGTTGGCATTCCCTTACTATCTCACTATTTGAGCACAAGGGTCTCTGGCTGGTCAACGAATTCTATTGGATATTGGTCTCTTGTCTTTTTCTAGGCACAAGGTTTCTGTTAAAGGTGAATGAATTTGGAGGATAGTGCATGATATCTTAGTTTTGTTTGGAATACACCTCTCTTGAAGAAAGCAACAAAGTTTCTGAGTCCTTCATATCTTGTTTTGGGCAAAGCACTTACCTTAGGCAGTGGATTTATTTTAGGCACCTGGAGTAACAAAACTCTTTGCTTTATTTAGTTTTTGCATGCACAGTTAAAAGGAGCACTTCCCTAGTTATTAATTCTCAACCTTATCTAAGGAAGCATGTTTGCATATCTCATATCATATTCACTAGTGGCAGACTTTAATTGTCGTTTCTATCCATGCAAGGAAGGTGCATTAGGATTAGGAGTTAAGAAAGTTGAGACATTGTTGTACATGTTTCCAGATTCATTGTACCTTCCAAACTAAAGGAAAAGTGAATAGTAGTGTTTGAAATTTTTAGTTATTTCTTGTTTCAAAGAGTAATAAATAGTGATGTGATATGAGTTTCAAATCTGTGTACATGTTGTTACTTTCTTCAGTTGCATGAGCTTCCTTGTGCAGAACAAGGGGTTTTTCTACAGTATCTAGCCTCAATAGTTTCTTCAATGCAAACTAAATATCAAATCATGCCCTCGTACTCCAAATCATCTAAGGCATTGTTAGAGCCTAGATCGACCTCAGGCTGAAGGGAGGCAGGCCTAGGGTAACTGCAAACCATGCTTAACCTGGTAGCTAGCCCTACCAGGTCGGGAGAGGGCTCTCTCCTTGTCAATCTTGACGGAAATTACTTTGTCAAATTTGGATTTTATGCTAGGTATAATAGCTCAAAAGGATTTTGTTTTATTTTTGATGTTTGGTTGCTAGATCAATTGGACAAGGCAGATTGGGTCCGGGAAATCAACTCAGGGATACAATCATGTTTTGTGGGGCGAGGTAGATAAGGGTTTATGCACTAGAAATGGATTTGAGATGGTAGTTTAAGATAGTTGATGGGTTGAGGAGGACATAAAGAAACTATAAGTCCTCTTCAAACAGTTGAAAACATTGAAAACCAAATGCATTCCCAAGACAAAGCACAGTAGTGTATTTTGTCTATTCACCTTAATTCATTTAGTTTTAGAAGATAAAGATAGATTTGGATACATATAAAACATAAGAAAAACTCATTACAAAGAAGAAACAATACATAAACTCACTGTCACAAGAATCCCACAAAAATAGCTGTGAAACTTCGTTTTATTCCTTGCCAAACTGTTGTAGAGATATACAATAGAATTCAGAGCTTCCACAAGAGTCCAACCTTTACAAATGACTAAGGAAGTATATAATATAGGCATAAAACCATTCATGCTAACTATCAGGGGCCAAATACATGAGAAGAGGGGTGGTTTCAACCATATCTAAACTAGGAACACAAAAGTAGGCAGTGGAACAACTTGCCTCTAAAACTTAGGAAAGCAATTCATTCATGATCAAAACCACTTGAAACTTGATGTATCTACCCTACGAGATGTTTTTCATCCATATTTACATCAAATACATCATTTAACATGCATACATTTACCAAGGAATGAGGAAAAAGTCAATTTCCAAGAAAACTAGGAAAAATACGGAAATTTAAGCAAAACTGGCAAAATCAGTCTAATGCGCAGCACCAAACATTTAATGCGTAGTGCCATTCCAGGGCCAGTTTTGGAGGCCTTCCCAGTGTCTAAATCAGGTGCAAGTTGGCTTGTTGGAAAGCCCTACCTGTCTAGTTTCTGGAACAATTTGATTTTTTTGATTTTGAGCTCATTAGCCCCTCCAAAAGTTGATTCTCCCAAGACTGCTTCCTGTGTGGCAAAAAAGTGGCAGAGAGGGCACTTTTTAGGTGTTTTTTGCCCTTTTGGAGGCCAATACCTTATCCAAAATTTCTCAATATTTCTGGCATTTCATATTTTTCTAATGTTGATTCCAAAAATGTAAGCCATTTTGCAAATTGAGGTCGCCACCTATTGGAAAAACCTGTTTTTCAAATTCCAAAATTCAAAAATGACAAAAATTGCTCCAAATTTCATGAAATTTGGCATGAGGGATCCTTGTTAGGTGCTTTGTTGGGCCAATGATGCTTTAGCCAAGATTTTGAGTTTATCATGTTCTTTCTTGCTCCTCAAGGCTCTCCTCAACTTAGCTTTTAGCCTCTTTATCCTTGCATTACAGATCTTATTCCAGGTTTGGTAGTGATAGGCTAAGTGACGAAGCATTTTCTTCTCTTTGTTTGCCTTCTCAAGCAACCTCTCCAAGTGCATGTTCACCTTCTCCAACCAAGACTCCCAGCCATTCTCTATCTCTTGTTCAATGGAGGTCAACTTGACCTTTGCCCTCTTGTCCCTTTGTCGATTTTCTTTGATGATTTGCAGCTCCATGAGGTCTTGTTTGTTTGTAAGCTACTTATTTTCTTGCTCAAGGTAGCTAATGACCCATTTAGTTCTCTCAAGGTTAACTGATAAGGCTTGTATTTCAGCCTCCTTCTCTTTGATAATCATGTCTTTAATCCTTGAGCCTTGAGAACCCAAGTCAATGTCCTCATGATAAACCAAAACAAAATCTTTCTCTTGCCCTTCAGTAGGGCCCTCCTAATGCATCTTTTGTTTCCCTTTTTCTCCGCTCTTTGACTGTTGACCAACATGTATAGCTGGAGAAGAAGGAAAAGCCCCTCCCACCCCTGGTGGAGATAGCATTTTCTGTTGGAAATAATACTGAGAGGGGGGCTAAATCAGTATTATTAAATTCTTTCCAATTTATACAAACATTTGCAGATCTGACTATATATACCCTCCAGACTTATAATTTAAATTATTCTTCATATGTTAGTCATTAATATGTATGTTAGAACCATATAATAATGAACAGGAACACAAAAATAGACAGTCGCACCAAACAACACAAGATGTAAGGTGGAAACCCAATGTGGGTGAAAACCACCTGCTACAATATGTCTCTATCTTCTTTCAATTAGAAACTTCTTTTTACAATGATTATGTACTGGTGCAGTCCTTTACCAGTATGCAGGCTGCAACCTGCAAAGAGCTACAACCCTCTCTCATTTTCCAGCTTCACCTAGAAGGGAGCTACAACCCCCTTAGCTCTTGTACTAGCTGAGATACTAGTACGTAGGCACCGGCCTACTAAACTCTACAATCTTCCAGGGACCATGTTTCATACATTTTCATACTGGATCCATGAACATCAAACAAACATCAAGTATATGTGCATCAATCGATCTCCTTTCCACAAACAACTACTGAATCAACCAATAACTTCTCAGAATGTAGTAACCAGAAAAAAACACCAATTCTAAGCCCAGAAAACTGCAGCAATAGACAAAAGCAGCTAAAATATATTTCAAGAAAAGTCTGCAACTTCGCCAATAGAAACCTGTGGATATCCGCACTTCTGCTATGTCAAACCTGCACACCTCCGCACCTGAGCTGTGTCTCGCCTACGCACCTCCGCATCTGTGCTCTATCAACCTTGCGCACCTTCGCAGCTAAGCTGTCTATTGTCTGCACACCTCTACACCTATGTTGTGTCTCGCCTGTGGACCTCCTGGTATAGATGATTTATCAGTCCTCAAATATACCCCTGACTGTCAAATTCACAGATCTGACCATGCGCCACAGAGATCTCGACCCATCAGTAGAACTGTCTTCTAATGCTCAGGTCTCTCCTTGATTTAGGTCCGGCTATAACTCACTAACATATCACTAGAATTTCAGGTCTTGTTCTTCTTTAGATATTCAACTCCCTTGTTATCAGCCAAATGATCTCCTTTCCTTTTTATAGTCTAGGCCTTACTCAAAACCATGGATCAAAACCATAGGAATCCAATACTAGGGACCCAAAACCTGGGTTCAATATTTTAGATGTAAAACCACAGACCAAAACCATAGGATCAAAAACGTTGGACTAAATACCATGGACCAACCATAAGATTTCCCACGTGCACGCGTTTTTCTCTGCATGAAAGTCCGTGCACATTAGGTTTGCACCTTTTGTTCGGAACATCTGCGAACATGTTCGCATCTTTTCAACGGCGCACCTGCGGAACCAGCTGAGGATCGCAGCTTTGTGTACAGAAACCTGCGGATATCTTATTTTCTTCATTCTTTGAGTGCCTGAACTTGTGATCTGCTATTTGAGAGAGTTTCCATCAAGGACAACACATGTGCCATAGAACCAATCCTGTGTCATAATGCCAACAATCTCCCCCTTTGGACTTGATGGCAACCTCAAGTTACTCAAAATCATCCTCCCCCTTTAACATCAAGGGCAAAGGGTTATGCTCCCCCTGAGTATATGCTAAAATCTCTGTTTTTCTGTGTTGTCCAAGCTCCCCCTTTCAAGAGGATGATATCATTCATCTCAGGCATAGTGGCAGACCAGCAACCATTGATCTCGTTCTGCATCTATTCCACCTGAACCAAAAACAACTGTGAAATCGAGCCAAGATCTTCTAAGATAATGCCAACAATGTATTATTAGAAAAATATATATGCTCCCCCTAAACCTGTGCCAGATGGTCTTTGTCATACCCATATCGGACTCTCTTCACCCAAATCCTGACCCACATAAACTGGCATATGTACGTGTATCCACCTCATGAAACTTGCATACAACCACTTTTCTCTGAAACAGACAAGATTCAACAGCAAGATGATGCATCAACTACCCCCAACTTCTATCTGAGGTATTCAAATGTCTCCCTGGGTAATGGTTTGGTGAGTATATCAGCAACTTGTTCCTTGGAAGGAACATACTCCAACTTGACCTTTTGTTCAAGCACTTGTTCTCGGAGAAAATGATACTCGATCGGTATGTGCTTGGTCTTTGAATGCATGACAGGATTCTTTGAAATACTGATTGCACTTGTATTATCACAAAAAATGGAGATAGGTGGAGTACAAGTGATTTGAAGATCCTGCAATGTTTGCATCATCCAAAGGAGTTGTGTGCAGTAAGATGCAACAGCTACATATTCTGCTTCAGTTGTAGATAATGCAATGGAACTTTGTTTCTTGCTGAACCAAGATACTAGTCTAGGACCCATAAAGAATGCACCACCACTAGTGCTTTTCCTGTCATCCACGCTTCCAGCCCAATCTGCATCTGTATATGCGTGAAGTGTGAGATCTGTATCTCTAGGATACCATAAACCATAGTTTTGTGTTCCTTGAAGATATTTGAAGATCCTCTTAACTGCCTGAAGGTGTGCTTCCTTTGGATTAGCCTGAAATATTCGAACTATTCCCACTGCATGCATGATGTCTGGCCGAGTTCCTGTCAGATGGAGTAGACTACCAATCATGGATCTATAGGTTGGTTGATGTACTGCTGCTGATTCATCATTAGCACTGAGGCTGCATCCTGTTACCATAGGGGTACATACCATTTTCGAGTCTTCCATGCCATATTTCTTCAAGATCTGCTTTAGGTACTTGGTTTGTGATAAGAAGATACCATCTTTATTTTGTTGGATTTGTAAACCAAGGAAATATGTCAGCTCACCAAGCAAGGACATTTCAAATTCTTTTTGCATCACCAAAGCAAAGTGCTGACTCATGGCTTCTTCATTGCTACCAAAAATGATATCATCAACGTATACAACAAGTATTAGCAATTTATCATTATCAATTTTTATATATAGATTGCTATCTGCTAAGCCTTTTGAGAAACCTTGTTGACAGAGGTATTTGTCTAGACGATAGTACCATGCCCTTGGAGCCTAGTTAAGACCATAGAGTGCCTTCTTAAGTCTACATACAAGTTTTGGATCATTTCCAAGGATGAATCCATCTGGTTGCTCAATATATACTTCTTCTTCTAGATCCCCATTCAGAAAGGCAAATTTTACATCCATCTGAAATACTTTGAACTTCTGAAAGCTAGAGAGAGCAAGGAACATCCTTATAGCCTCAAGTTTGGCAACTGGTGCAAATGTTTCTTCAAAGTCTATGCCTTCTTGTTGCGCATACCCTATACAAACAAATCTTGCCTTGTTTCTAACCACTTCTCCATTTTCATTTAGCTTATTTTTGAAAATCAATTTTGTCCCTATGACATTCTTATCTTTTGATCTAGGAACTAACTCCCAAGTGTTATTCTTTTCAATCTGCTCGAGTTCTTCGTCCATGGCCTTGACCCAGCATTCATCTTTGCAAGCCTCTTTTACATTTTGCGGTTCAGTGGAGGAGAGAAATGCTAGATAGCTTGAATTCTTGTTTGTACACATGCCTCTTTCTGCCCCAAAATTTGAGATTCTGGATGGTTCTTCTGAACGTATATGGATGGAGTCTTTTCTTCTATCCTTATCTGTTCTTCTGGTGTCTCATGGGTTTCGTCTTCGTCATGAATCTGATTTGATGTTAACGGATAGTCTTTTTCATCTTCGAAATCTTCATATTTTACCTGCCTAGGAGTGTTTCCTTCTTCATCAACCACTACATCAATGCTTTCAATGATTTTACCAAGTCTTTTATTGTAACATTTGTAAGCTTTGTTGTGGGGAGAGTAGCCAAGTAAAATGCCGTCATCTGCTCTAGGTTCAAACTTGCCAAGATTTTCATCAGTCCTTTTAATGTAGCATTTGCTTCCAAAAACTTTGAAGTATTTCACCGTGGGAGTCTTACCATACCAAAGTTCATGAGGAGTCTGAGTGTTGTTTACCCGGACGTTTGTCTTGTTGAGAATAGTAACAGCGGAAAATGTGGCTTCACCCTAGAAGGTTGAGGGAGTTCCAGATTCATCAAGCATATCACGAGCCATTTGTTGAACCGTTCTGTTCATCCTTTCCACTACTCCATTTTGCTGAGGAGTCCTTGCGGCAGAAAATTCCCTTCTTATTCCATGTTCTTCACAAAAATTGAAAAATTCATCTAAGACATTTGATTCGGCGATCTGATTCGTTTTCAACCAAAGCTTTGAATGACTTGAACCTTTCGAAGGCTTCATCTTTATACTTCATGAGTCCTATCCAACACATCCTTGAAAAGTCATCAATGAACAATATGAAGTACTCTTCTCCTCGAGGTGACCTCTTCCTAGTTGGACCACATATATCGGTGTGAACAAGTTCAAGTGGCTTGCTAGCTGATCCTTCCTTCTCAGGAAAATTAGTTCTGGTTTGCTTACCAAATTGACATGATTTTCATATTGTATTATCTGGAATTCTGATGTCAGGGAGATCATGAACCGCCTGATATTTGCATGCTTTCCTTATCTGGGAGAAGCTAAGATGCCCCAATATTCTGTGCCATAGCCAGTGTTCATCATTCTTGCTTAGATAGCATTATTGTTCCCCTTCTTTGAATATGTATAAATTATTTAGAGTTCTTGTGCCTTTGATCACTATATTTCCTGTGTCAAGCTCACGAACAATACATCCATTTGATCTAAATATTACCTCAGTTCCTTGATTGCACATTTGAATAACACTCAATAGATTATGCTTTAAGCCATCAACATACATAACATTTCCAGCTTTGACTTTCTTTTTCAACTGAGCAGAACCTTTACCTTTTATGAATGCAGGGGTGTCATTTCCAAATGAGACCTTCTTTTCCCTTTCTAAGGCAGCATATGACTAAAGTTTTTCTTTATCACCTATCATATGTTTTGAGCATCCACTAACAATGTACCATTAATTTTCCTGTCCTTCCACATATAAAGCTATCCCACATGTTTCTGGTTGCGGTTCTTTCTTTTTCCATGTTTTGGAACTCAATGAAGCTGGATCCTTCTGAGTTGTTTGCTGAAACCTGCTTCTGCATTCAAAGTCTTCATGACCGAAATTGTTACAAATAGAACATTCTATTTCATTTTCAAGAGAAGAGAA
>APFE031489446.1:2837-16470 GCA_000404065.3 Pinus taeda
TTGACCACACAAATTCATATATTATGAGACATACAAGAATGTGGAGGAAAGCTTGAATAACTTTATTTATGTAAATATTAGAAGAGAGGATTACAACCCATTGATCTAACCCAGTGTCATCCTCCCAGCATGAAAGCCCTTCGTCACCTCATGCAAAGCTTAGACCACCCAACACTATGATACTCCACCAGGAAACCAACAACACTTCCTTACAAGATACAAGATTCCAGCCTCTGGATCTCTCGGATGAGGGATCCATATATAGATGATTGCAGGGGGGTGAGTCCACTTTTGGGATTTTGATTAGTGTATTCTCTATGATAGTTCTTGATTCCACTTGGAGATTGATGATCTCTTACTCATCCCTAGACGAATTGAGAGAGGCAAGTGTCATAGGAGAAGTTTCTGGAAGATTCGAAGGTCATCCAACTTGCAAACTATCTCTACCATTTGTCTACACTCGCCCATCACACCCTACAGAAGGGCTTTCCGGTATGCATCTCACTTTTTGCACTGAGAAGGTGAGATGCATTGCACCCTTAGCACTGAGCAATCCGTATGGTCTAGTTTTGACTAGTTCTGAGAAGTTTTCTGTGGAGAACTTCTGGGAGATGATGTAATCAGCTGACCTTGTTCCTTTAGGGCATGAAACAACACTTTTAGGGACTCAGAAGCCCTTGGTTTATGAACATATGTGATTGGGGTTGCAGTGCCGAAATATGTCTATAACACCTAGGCTCCCAAAACACCTAACTTGTAATAAAATTCCCTACTGTAAATCCATTTACATTCCCACTCCCTGTTTCTTCCCTTAAACCAAAAACTCCTTCCCTCATCTCCCTGGATTTCCTCATGCCATTCCTAACTCCATACACATACATTCCACTATCATTTCATCTCTTTAGGGTTTTAAAATCAAGACACCATGTCACAAGAAGAAAACAAAAGTTCTAGTGAAGAGGAAAGAAAGGGGAGGAAGTCAAACAAAGGAGGGAAAGTCCTTAGATTTGAGGCAAGAAATATCAATAAACTCATGGCATCTCCCACGACTGTGACATCTTTCAAACATCTCGGATGTTTTGAATTCTATGATAAAGTACAAAAGGACCAATATCATCCTATGTTGAGTAGACTATTCATCACCAATCTCCATGACAACTAGGTAACCCTTACTAGTGTCACTTTCATTGTATCCACTGTTATCATATCAGCTGCTACTAGAATCCCAAATGTTGGGGATAAATGATTTAAAAAAGGTGATTTGGAGGAGCATTACTATGAGCCCTATATTAAACCTAGATACAAAAATGATAGAAAGATGTTGTTTCCTTTCTCTTACCTCCTAGATAGATTTGTTCCCATGATGAAAATCATCATGAAATACTTTACCTGTGAAGGAAGTTTTTCCACACTGTATACCTATCATACTCGGCTACACATGCATTTCACAAGGGTTAATATGCTCAACATACCTTATTATCGCTTCCTAAGCATTGAAAAGATGGCTTATATTTCCCAGAAAGCATAGTATAAAGATCAAATGAATAGTCTCTTTCATCATTCCCCCATTAAAATCATGGTCCTTAGTCATCTCAAAGAGCTCAATGTTGCATGGAGTACCTTCATTTCCAATGACATATTTACTGATCCATTCATTCAGCATGTTCAATATGTGCCTTCATTATCTCATGCTTCCACCTCCATTCCTTCATCTCAGCCCATAGATCATTCATCCCCATCTGATCAATCACCCTTACCATCACCTCCATCATCACCATTTCAAGAGCATGCTCATTCACCTAAAAGAGATGAAATCAAAGAGCTAGAACAAATTGGATAGGTTTAGGTCATCAAGCCCAAAGAGGTTGAATTGTGCATTTTTACACACATTTATCAGAGAGGCCATAGGCAGGTGTTTTCCCCATAGATTGTGGGAGGGGCCTTGCCTTCTTCATTGGAAAAGCAAGTACAAAAGGGCAAGGAAAAGATGATAGAGGGAGAGATCAAACATGAGGAGGAGGACCTCCATGAGACAGAGAAGGATTTTGACTTGGTTGACCTAAGTGAGCATGATGACAGTGAGAACACAAGAATTGTCATCAAAGAAAAGGATGCACTCATTAGGAAGCTCCAGATCAACCTACAGAGGGGAAAAATACATTCTGATATTATGAACAGGAAAACAAGCACCTTGAGGCAAAAAATGAGGTCATGGAGATTCAACTCATCAAGGTAAAAAGGGAAGAAATGAAAGCCAAGGAATTGCTTGATGAGGACTACGACAAGTATGGTGAACCTGAAGAAGAGCAAGAAACTAGAAGAAGACCTAGAACTAGAGGGCTGAAAAGAGCTCTAGAACTAGAGAAACAAATGGAGGTTGAAGTTGCTAATAAGCTCACATGGAATGGGAAATCTTCCATCTTAATCTATGAGAACTAGGATCATTGTCTTGAGTAGGTCAATCAACATTTAGAGAAGCGCCTAGACAAATCCAATCAGCAAAATGAAATTCAAAGGAAGATGGCAAAACACTATGCCAACATGGAAAGGAATACAAGGGCAAAACTAAAGGTTGCAAAGGCAAAAATTGCATCCCTAACTCACCAAAAAGACAAAGAGAACCTAGAAATCCCTGTTGAAGCCTCACCCTATGCAAAAAAAACATGATCAGCAATAATTTCACCAATTTTGAAAAGTTATGGGTAATTTGGAAGTTTCTTGTGTTTTCCAAGTAATTGTACACATTTTTTGATATCTAGAATGCCAAGGGCGTTGCGCTTTTGTTTGGGTCACTTTTTGGACAAAAGAAGACCTTCACTGAATTCAAAACAGGGAAGACATGCAGGAAAACAACTTTACAAGCCTTGTTTCCCATAACGGGCAGGTCAAAAAGTGAAAAACACCTAAAAATTCAATGTTTTGCCTCTTTTTTCACCTTCACACTGCACATTTGATTAGTATTGTGAGAATCCATTTTTGGAGGGTCAAATCAAGCCCATTTTGGAAACTAAAGGTAGATCTAGAAACTAGACAAGAGAATCTTTCTAACGAGCTATCCTGGGCTCAATTAGGATAGCGCAAAGGCAGGCAAAAGTGGGTTTGAAGATGGCACTGTGCGTGTGACACTGACACTGCACATTTGACACTGACATTGTACATTTGATCAGTTTCCCAATTTTTCACTGTTCTTCTTCAGATTTGATTTTCCTCTTGGTAAATCAAATTTTTACGGATGTAATTGATCATGCAAATGTAATTATGGCATTTTTACTATTACCTAGGGTAAATAAATTATGTAAATAGACTTTATTAGGTGTAATGAATCCGTTCGTTGTAATTAGGGATAAGTCACATTGGGCACCCCACACTCTAGCTATCAATTCAGATTTTGGTGGAACTACTACTCCTCTCATGGATTCAACCCCTGATGATTGGGAGGAGATTCTTTGAGGCCTATATCATGCATTCTTTCAACAATTCTACAGGTTGGACTCAATTGGATATTGTATTAGTGTTTTAGACTTTAGCATGTAATATATTGGATGAGTTGCAGTTATTTTGGTGGGATTCATGTGGCATGGTATTTTGATATTGTTTCTTCTTTAGTTACATGTGTGTGAATTTTTTGTATCTTCCATGATCCATTTCAATTCTCAATGTGTTTGATTTTCAAGGTGTGATAAACAAAATTCATCTTCTATGCTCTATTTGGGAAAGTCATCATAAATTGTTTCGCTTCTTTAGTTTAAAAAGAATTCATGATTTTCATGCTCTTTTTAGCACCTCACTAGTCTGAAACATTTTATAAATATACTAAAAGGTGTCAAACTAACTTGCCTACCTTGCCCCATCAAATGTCTGCCATTATGATTCTCTCATGCCCTGACCTACTTCATTCTCTGACCTAATTCACTCATCCAATGACTACCCAAATCAAATCAAATCAAAACCCTAAGCTACTATATCTAGCCTAAAACCCTAATCCATCCAGCCCTCTTGGTTGTCATCCTTTGGAGAGAGCCCTCTCCAGCTTGGTAAGGCAAGCTACCAAGTCAAAATATTGGTTTGTGGTTACCTCAGTTGGACTCTTCCTTAGCCTTGGAGATCCGGAGCACTAATAACAACATGTACCACACGGTTGAGAGAGAAAAAGGTTAAAGCGGTGTGCTAAAATCATACTATCCAACAGTATACTTGTTGGATAAACAAAATTATATAGTTATATCGTGTTAAATATGTTATCGTGTATTAATAATAATGATTACTTCGAATTGATTCAAATTGATTCAAATATTTTTTTAAATAAAGAAACATATTTTTTGAGGTTTACCATAAAAGTACAACCCTGAGAAACCACATAATAATTTATCAGGTTCAAAAACAAAAGCTAAATAAAATTTTCTAGACTCTCTCTATAGGATGAAAACACAAGACCTTCCTGCAATCTCATCAAAACTTCCTGCAATCTTTTGATGTGCGCTAGTAATAATGAAGTCTACATGATTCATTGCAATTATATCTGCAGTAAGCTAACAAAAAAATGGTATTTTTCTTCAAATTTTTTCTAATATTGGTATTTGGACTTCTCAAAAGCATGGGCTATAGATGGAAAAGAGGACATATCTTTAAATTAGAATTTTCAAGGAGAGAATCAATTCCATTTTTAGTTGTAATAGACACAAAAGCACAATGGTGAGTGGTAAAAACCTTAGTCATTCCTTGACATATCTTTAGATTAAATTTTCAAGGAGAGAATGAATTCATTTTTTTTATATGTAATATACACAAAATAAAAATGGACAGTGGTAAAAGACTAAGTCATTCCTTGTTTATGTGCAATCAAGGATGAGACTGAATTTCCATCACTGTAATAGCCAATAATCAAATTAGGTTGACCTTTTTAGCTCCACATTTTTTTCATTTAATACATCCTACAAAAACATGCCAAAAATCAAAAGTTAAAGTAGAATTTGGAGTGGAACTATTCTCCATTCTGACACCAAATGATTTGATACTGATAAAATATTAAAAAGGAGGAGAGATAGCATAATACAACTCAACAACAAGGTCATTGATGTTAATGCTCCAACTCTAGAACCCAATGCCTAGCAATAATGTTTCTACTTCGTAGACATTAAAAATAATTCTAACACATTCAATAGAAATATGGATTTGCATGTATGAAATCAGCATCATGCATCAACTGCATAAAATAAACAGGTTGAAACACACCTATGATTTCTCCCAAAGAAAAATCATTTTCCATCTTTCTTCATCCACTAAATGGAAATTATGTTTCTCATCCTACATGAGAATATCTATCAATGGAGTTTTGAGGACTTATAACTTACTTCTTCTTCCTAGGTAATAGAGAAGGAATCACTTATGTTTATTGTTGTACAATATTTATGGATGTTCTCTTTATTCATTCTGACAAATGTTTAGGTTGTTGGCTATTGAATAGGCTTGGGTTAGAGGTGGATGGAAGAGAAATGCAAGTCACCATTAAAAATGAATAATTTCCCAGCTACATTAGGCTATCATTTTTTTTTTGTACCCATTTACAAGCAGTCAAAACAAAGAGAGGCATGCAGAACTCTCGTAAGAAACAATTTTATGAATGTGAATTGCCCATATTTACAGATATAACCTATGAACAACAAACAAAACAAAAACTCAAGATGTAACGGAGTTTCAAATTTACAAAACCATCTAGATACAATAATTCCGACATAATAGAGATTGGAGAGGGCTTTGTGTCATTGTCACAATTTTATGTTGCATATAAGAGACAATATGGATAGTGCTAAATGTTGTGACTTATAAATAAGGAGTCTTGGGCAATCCACTTCTTCCAACGATCATTAAATTTCCAATGTATAAGTTACTTATAGTTGTGATCTTGATTAATATAAGTTCCATATGATATGCTTAGGGAAATCTCGATAATCTATCACAAATAAGCCATCTTCATTTCTTGGATAAGCAACTCAATCACAAAAAAAATGAAATAGTTTTACTACATATATAATGTGATTTCATGACGGTATTGAATGTGGATATGCAACAAATAATCAAAACAAAGAGAATTGATAACCTCAATCCCAACGTCTTGCCATAACTAATAAACTTAAATGTAACACCGTAAGACATATTTTTAGCCCTGGACTCTAAACCTAAATTACAAAAGATCCTATCACTTTTACATATTTTTCATGTGACACATGTTATTTTATATGGCACGACTTGGACATATGGTACCTATCTGCACACGTGCACAACCACACAATGGCATGGGCCCATCCTTCGACCACTTGTCCACACTGAGATGACATCATCTCAATCCATGTGCCCCTTGTACCTATGTCATTGCCATTCTTTCTTTGGTTGATTTTGCAAGAAGAACATTGCTACCAAGTCCCCTGCCCTATTTTGGATCCCTAATTCCTCCATTTTCTTCCTGAATCTCTTCTAACTTGGTGCTTCTCTTATGCCACTACTTACAATTTGCGCCCATCAGTAACCCTAGGGAATAGTCGTATGGGATTCATCTCAGTTTTTCTCTGCCCAAAGGATTTAGACTTCTGTGGATCTTGTAAAACATCCAAGGGCATAGTTAGTTACAATTTTGTTAATTATCTTTTCTTGTGTTACCACTAGAACTCAACCACCTCATGGGATGCAAGTTGGGTTCTGCTCCACTTTGGGGATCTCGTTATTTTTTTTTTAAATAAAATTTCGCTGGAAAGTAAGTGATTTTTTTCCATTTTCGAATCTGCACACCTCAAGCGAATTTTTCTTGCACTAGTGAATGATATCTTTGTACAATGGTCCCTATAATATACTCATTTGTAAAATTTAATGCATCTCATAAAAAATAATTGGGAACCAAACCAAAAGATTCAGTAGGAAATATCCGCCTAGTTAACTCCTTGGACTTTGGGATTTTACCATTTTTGGAGATTCCAAAGACGTCACTAATTGGGCTGATGGGTGAAGCTCATTGCACTCTCCGTCCCTAGCTAAATGGAAATTAAACACTAAATGATGTTGTAGGTGATCTATCTAAGGTTGGTTTCTCATTGGATCCCAACCGAATATACTTCCAATTTCTTCATAACTGTCTATTGGAGTCGAGTCATCTCGACATCTAAACAATCCTACATTTGGCTTATTGGATCTCGAGAATTTGTCCTCCACTATCTCATGGGACTCTTTTCCAACCATTAATTCTAACCTTGTGTGATTTCAATTGAGGACGTCTACTACTATGGTCACTCTATCATATGTGTCAATTAATCTGACCCGTTGTTGGAGGAAGGTTACATATTCTGCACTTTGAGCTTTTATAATTGAAACTACATGTTGACATCTCCATGGGAGATCGATTGGTTTTCAGAGTAATCATCTATATTTTTCCCACAAGAGGATGACTAAATTATGCAGGTTTCTAGCACATCTCACATCCGACTCTATCTTCTTGAGGATGGACTTTAGATTTCATAGTTTTTGCTCCTCAATTTCATCGTAGGGCAGTTAAATGCTCCACTGGTGCTTCCATTCCCTACACTCTATTTTTTTGTTTCCCACAAGGTATAAATTTCACCTATTGTATGGTCCCTAAGTTTTATTTTGGATCCACTTGATCCAAGTGATCAATGCATTTCCTTTACAACAATTAATAAAAATGCTTTTTCTAATTGAAAAAAACTAACCCCATGGACTACTCCTTCTGTCGGGGAAACTTATAATTACAAACCATAGTCACTTTCTCTACTATTTGCAGGTTACTTTTTCTTCATAATATTATCCAAAACCACAAGGTCATGCTCCACACACAGCCCGCTTGGGCACAGTCTTCCACATGAGGATTCTGCTCTATGATGAGCCACATTCCTACTATTACGCCCTTCTCATTTGGGTTTAGTAATGGGCCAAAAGTTATGTTGAGAATCATCTCCAGACTCAAATAGAATAAATGTTTGTCCAGCATACCCATACGTTCCCCTCCTTAGTCGGGCCTTTGTCCTAATTATGGGTTGAAGTACTCATCTTCTCGCCCCATATTTACATGCAGGACCACAAGCAATAAAATATGGTATGACAAACTTATATTTAGCCATCTGAAATATCCATCATATATTAAATAAATATATAGAAATTTGTGAGAAGGATATTCAATATCAATAATTGGTCACAACCCTATATAAATTTATTATAAAATCAATATGACCGAACTAGCAGATATGAAGCACACATTGATGGCTAGCAGAATGCAGAAAATAACATTACAAGAAAAACCAAATTGTTTCCTCTTTCCTTTGTGGGATTTAAAGAGTCTTGATCGGAATGGTACTCGAGGGAAGCTATAAATAAAAATAAATTATATGGTTTCACTTATGAAAAGAGAATATGGTCAGAAAACTTCTACTTAACTACTCCATCCAGTAACCATAAATTCAACAAATTCAACAATGTGACAAATAGATATGAATAGAATTTGCACTTAACGTTTTTATCTTGCTAAACATATATTAATAACATTTTCATATAGATTTTTTTATCTAATAAAATATAGTAGTAATAAATCAAGTAAATTTTCCGCAGTCGAATTTTTCACTTGCTCACCAGTATTTGTCTGGCATCACCCATATTTGTCTGGTATCTCAATTTGGTGCGTCACTTTGCTAGTTTTCTTACTTCCCTGTTTTCCTCTCAATTTGTACGTCTTTGTCCAAATTTTAATTTCTTCTAGGAAATTCTTTATTTTAGCAGGAAGAAGAAGAGGCACGAAGAGGTGGGAGCGAATGAAATATATGAATTATTTTTGCGGAAAGAAGAAGAGGCATGAAGAGGTGAATTATTGATTGGGAAAGAGGAAGAGGCAGGAAGAGGTGAATTATTGATTGGGAAAGAGGAAGAGGTGGGATGTAGGAAGGGGAAGAGGTCGGAAGAGGTGAATTATTGATTGGGAAATAGGAGGTCGGATGTAGGAAGGGGAAGACATCCAAAAAAATTTATTCCTCCTTTGAATAAATTATTATTTTTGCAGGAAGAGGCAGATATTCCCCCGTAAATGAATTATGAATTTTTTTGCAGGAAGAGGCAGATATTCCCCTCTCTAAATGAATTATGAATTATTTTTGCAGGAAGATACTCGGAATTATGAATTGTTTTTTAGGAAGGGGCAGATATTGCCTCATATAAATGAATTATAGATTATGGATTATTTTGTAGGAAGATACTCGAGGCGAATGAATTATTTTTGCAAGAAGAGGCAGAGGTAGAAAAAGGCTGGAGGGTGAATGAATTATTGATGTGGCGGTGTGATATAGGCGAAAGTAAAAGGAAGGGCAGGAAGAGGCGGTGTGATTTGGGGCAAAGTAGTGTGAAGACATGGGAAAAATATTGTGAAGACATGTGGACAAAATCTGTTATCAACAGATAATGGGAAGTGCCAACTACCCGTTATACATGAAGTCACCCTTTAAACTTAACTTGGTGTCAACCGCCAGTCATACATGAATTTACCCATTAAACTTGAAATCTATTAACTTAAAAGAAAATCTAAAATATTTTGTAAAATTTGGATAGAAAAACCTATCTGATGCATTGGATATAAACTTTGGATATATTCATTTGAGCAGCATAAACTTTGAATATGCATTCAAAATGGCAATAGGAAGTTTATGAATATGCATTCAAAATGGCAATAGGAATGATCGAAGAAAGTTGTTTATAGAATTTCATTTACCCAATTATCCAAAGTTATGTATCAAAATTCGGTAATAAAATCTTAAACCTTATTTCCCAATCATATTTAAAATAAAAATATTTATTTCTATTATATAACTAAAATATATTATCGACTTAGATTAAAACATCGATATACATATAATTTTAAGAATAAATTCCAAGATTAATAAGTAGTCAACGTTCTATCAAACGCTATAGTCTCAACCAAGGACTAATGGTGAAGACTTTCTACACCCTAAATAAATGATTCCAAAATATGCACAAATAGAAAGCCAAAAACATGTGCACTATAATTATTAAGCTACATTAAAGTACCAATATAGAATCATTTTAAGCTTGGAAATATTAAGAATTGAATTGAATTATATCTTTATTTCTTTCGATGTCTTTAATGCTTATTACATCTCAAATTAAAATTAATATATGTCGATTTGTATTATAATATCAGTAACCGAATAAAACAAAAGATATGGCCAACATTCATTGAATGTTGATTTTCCCAAATAAATTCATATGTTTCATTCTATACTTTTCTATTGTAATCCATTTCGCGTAGTAATCCATTTCACGTAGTAGAATATTCTATTAAAAAGATGACGAGAATAATTATAAAGCTATTTAAGAATCAACTAATTTAGAATCATCTTAAGACTTCATCTTTTCCTTATTTATTTCTTTTTTTTGTGCTTATTAGATTCGGGAGGAAGATGATAATAGTTAGAGGAAGGTGATAATAGTTTGTATTGTAATTTTTAGAATAGATGATGGCAAAAAAAATATGGTTAATGTTTATCCATTTTGTAAATGGTATGCTTTTTTAGGTTTATATTATATTATATGATTATATTCTTTATTCAGGGAGAACTTGAACTCGGAATTTTGGAGACTAAAGCCTTTGCTTATATGACTATTGTCAATCGAGATACTCACCTTGGTATTTTTATATAAAATTGACAAATGGTATATGTCAACTAACATCATATTAAGTACATACAAAGAATTATACATATCCCCATATCAATTGGCATCCTAAAAAGCACGTTTGGATGCAATATTAGCATAAATAAGCATATATATATCTTAAATTTAGAACTACAAGTATTTAATAAAATTACTTCTTTATTTCTTTTGCTTTCTCTTGTACTTATTGGATTTTCAATTAACATGAATATATGATCATGTGAATTATAATGTCGACGATAAAATAATACTGAAGGCATGGTGAGTGTTCACTAAATGCCCTCCCTCATGAATGATGCTTGGTTCAATCTTGGCCAAGCTAACCTAGCTCAATGTTCAATGCTTTTGGTTTTATGACATACATCCTTTCCCTAGGTGATCATGAGTTGATATGTGCAAGTTATATTGTGTCTTTGTGAGTTGATGATGAAGGGATCGATTATGGACCTTTAGCACGCTGAAACTTCAATGAAGTATAGTTTTGGTTGATAATGGATTTAGGTAAATGCGTAATGGACAGTACTTTTTTCATCATGTTAGAGACGGCAGAATATGGTTTCAAGTGGGATATTATCTATTATGGTCTCAAGTGGGATATTATCTATTGGTTAGATTATCCTAGGTATTTGCCTATATCTTCCTTTTCTAGTTAGACTTGCTAGTGATTTTTTGGAGCCCTCAAACCCATAGGTTCCTTATTTTATTCCTATCCATCCATTATATGTTTATGAATAGTTATGGTGTTACTTTTTACTTTGGGTTTGTTCAAATTGCATGTTTTATTGAGGTATGTGTCTATTCTAGGTGTTTTAGTTTTATTTGGTTATTGATATTATAATACAAATCGAGGTATGGGTGCTTCTCTATGTGCTTAGAGAACATGGATCAAGAGGGTGGCTTGGATGACAAGGTAGTGATATGAACAAATTATGATTGAATTCTAGTGTTGGGTGGAGGAAGCAATGTTCTCATGGTCAAGAGACAATAATATGTTTTGTCTTATAAATTTCTATTTTTTAGAAGAGACACTAGTTGCTAGTGCATTGGAGATATATCTAGTCATTCTATTCCTATTGGAATACTTAAAACAATTATGGTCAAATTTAGTGTTTTCTATATGGTGGATTTTGGTCACAATTTCAAAAAATATAGAAATGAGTTGAGAAAATTAGATAAATTTGTTAAGATGATGAACACATCCACTTCCAAAAGTATCATCTCCAAACCCATCATTACAGAACATGAGAATGAATGTTAGCATCTCTGTAACAAAGAATGATAAAAATCCTCTCCCTTAGTAATCTCTCCTCTAATGGCCTCTTTATATGTTTTTTATGTTGAAGTATTTTTTACATGTCTTATTTAGCTAGTCTATCACTAAATGAATAGCAAAGAAGTATTTTGTAGATGTCTTAGTTAGCTGGTCTATCACTAAGTGAATAACAAAGAAAATAATATGTGCTAATTAGCTATATGAAAAAAGCTTCTAAAAACTTATTGATGTTTTCTTATTTTTAAATAAAATTAATCTGAATGTCTAATTTCCTTTTTAACAAACCTCAATTTTTTTAACCAGCCTCACCACTTTTAATAATACTCATATTTCTATAATATCTATATAATATAAATATAATCAAATGATTAAATACAAAACCACTAAATATTGGTTTTTCCAAAATAAATTATATTGTTTCATTGTGTTAATTTATTTTCCTCTCAGTAATTTCATGTATCCCAAAATGTTTAATTAATTTTAATATTAAATTAATTATGGAAAAGATAAGCATCTTATTTTTTTTCTTATATAATCTTTTTATTAAGTAATTATGCTATTTTAATAATTTTCTTAATTATTAAATAATTAAGAAATGATTATGGTTAAGTATTAATATTTTGAACTCTCATTGTTAAATTGTTATGATTTATTTTTTAAAGTTAGTTTTGTAAGATGATTATTTATACTAAAAAATATTATATAGATAAAATTTTTATGTTTATACTAAAAACTCTTGGGTAACTTTTAGTAAAACTAGTAGTAACCGATCAGAAGACAGTTGAGACAGTTTTTTACCCAAAGAATATATATGTGAAAACCTTGGATTTACATCTGAAAACAAAACGAAACAATGATAACCATACCCAAAATATTATCCTGGAGCATGTAGCATCAGTGTCAGAACACAAGTATATAGTACAAAAAGCAGCAATTCACTACCAACAGCTGGAAATAGACCATAAACATAATGTACAAAGAAGTATACATAATGCACATATTAGTCCAAAATGATGACTAGAAAGAGAGGAGGAGATTTTTCATCTGTAGAGGTTAGAGGTGGAACATTATTTAGAGGTTGAACATTGATCATTACATCCTCATCCTCATGATCATTTGATTTTATCCCTAAGTCACAAACCATGAATCTTTCTACTCAGTTTAATCAGACGTCTATATCATCGAGGTCATATCTAATATCCCTCAGAATTCTCTTGATCTCCTCTTTTCCAACAAAGAGCTTGTAGTTTTCACCTGTTTGTCCTGAATGAACATACTAAGAAGTGTTTCCATATATTGGTGTAGGGTGATAGAGCAAAGAAAATGCATTCTTCTATTTCTTAATTTCCCTCAATTAGGAACCCATTTAAGAGAACTACCACCAATTGTAGAATAAGAATGATGTTTTTGATTCCCAAAATCCCTTTCTTCCAAATGTATAATCTCCTTTCTAACCTCCAGGGGAGCTACCTAAAAAAAATTTGCTACTTATTCCCAACCAAACACCTGACGATGTTTGGAGGAATATGCCCCCAGAGCACCTCCCTAGTGACTGGGAAGCCATTGTCGAGGTACCATTTCCACAAAAACCTTTCAAAAAAGACAGAAGACAAACACTCGAAACAACTAAGAGAATAAAGGGCT
>APFE031489449.1:0-133070 GCA_000404065.3 Pinus taeda
TGAGCCATCAGATCCTATGGCACTCATCAGCACACACAACCTGATTGTTAATGGCCCTCAGATTGCCTCTAAATATCTAGCCAATCAGGAACAAGCCATTGCACACTTTGAAGATATGCTTAAGCTACTTGGGGATGACTATGTGCATGCATGCATGAGAAGATGGAACACCCTACCCCAAAGCTTGTAGATCAGAGAATACCATTCCCCCATGAGGTTGAAGAAGGCATTGAAAAGAGTGAAAATGTACACACACTCCATGCAAAGGCTGAAGGTCAACTGGATGGCCTCAAACTGAGTCCTCCACTCATATTAGGCATGCTGAAAGGTAGAAGAGAAGAAGAAGAGAAGGAGCAGTGGAAGGACATAGACAGAAAGACAAGATTTTATGGAGAACATGAGCAGACCACATCAGAATCCTGGAATGCTAGGGAGGCCACCAGGGCCATGAAAGACCAAGAGATTGACTAGATTTCTTAGAGGATGAGAAACACCTTTAGTAGGGGCTGATGATGAGCCCCACAAATGGGTAATTATATGGGTTCATTTTACCTCCTAACCTAATCAAATCAACCATTCTCTTAGCTTATTGTATGATTTTCTAATTATATTTATGCTTATAGGGTGAGTTGAGTTAGTTATTATGCCATGTGGTCTAACATGTATTTAATGCCCAGATTATTGATGGATTTTTTGAGGTTTCAAAGTCAAGGATTTAGTGGTCAAACTGTTCAATAATTGATTAGCCTCATTATAAATGTTTAATTATAAGGGCTCATTTCCTCCTAACCTTAGTCAAATAACCATTCTCTTGCTTATTTGTATAAATTTTCTGATTATATTTATTGCTTATAGAGTGAGTTGAGTTAGTTATGATGCCATGTGGTCTAACATGTATTTAATGCATATTATTGATGGATTTCGAGGTCAAAGTCAAGGATCCAGTGGTCAAATGGCAGCAATAACTTGAAGTAGATAGAGGAGAGGAATTATAGGAAGGTATCCCTCTCATTTATTACTCCTCACTTCGAATTCCCCTTCATTCATCTTGGAGTACAAGCATCTGAATCATGCATTAGAAGGCAGCCGAGCAAGTGGAGGATGACTGATAGTTATCTCGAGTTTTGGGAGCCAAGCCTCCCTAATTTTAAGGAACTTGTTGGTAGCTTCAGATGTATAAGTAGAGAGACCTAGGGCCTCACTAGGGTCATATTTTTTCTTATGTAAACTCTGCTAAAATTTCGAGCGTACTATTTGGTGACAATTTTATGTAATCTTGCTATTTTTTTGATAATGAAGATGGAATCCTTTTTGAGCTAGCATTGAGTTAACTCAGAGGGCTGAAGCTCTTGGGTTAGAGCCCAATCCAAGCAGCCAAGCTTCTCTTTACTTGTACTTGTATGCTTTACTTCAGTTTGTAGATTAATTTGTTGTTAGAGGTATTTCTTTTATGGTTAAGAATAGGTTGCTTTTGATAATTTAGTAGTTTGCTTCCATTTGTGCTTTCTGTAGCAAGTTAAGCAGCGATTAGAAAATATTCAAAAGGCTAGTAATAGTTCCTTGGCCTCTCTTCCTCCCTCTGGAACATGTTGAAGGCCCCGAAAATTGGGTTGACAACAAGGGGGATACCTGCCCGGTCCGGACCTTGGTTGGCAGCTCCTTATCCGTTTGGTATAGCGGGTCCGACTAGGGATATGGGACCATTTTCCCAATTCAGTGTGTGTGTGTGAGAAATATGGGTGTTTCTATTCTAAATGGAATACTTCTATCTAATCTAATGCTATGCTATTGTATTCTAATAAACAGAAAACATTGAAATTTATGCTAACCCGGGGTGTGATCTTTCTTCTATGCGATCTAAAAAGATTTCAAACAAAAACTGGTAATAAATATCATTCAGCTATCATAAGAAAAGAATTCAATAAAAATGAGCTACTTCGTATAAGAAGTTAGACGAAATAGCTGTTAAAACGTATCGCATAAATGAGCTATTCATACACTAAACATAAACAAATAGTTATCACCGTACAAAAGTGCCAAATGATAACTCAGACATCCATGCTGTAACATATAAATAACTGAAAACGGAATATCACTTTAACGCATAAGCAGAAATGGTTAAGAGATAAAAGTACCATTTATAACTAGTCCTACTGATGAGCTTGAAGCAACAATTGATTTATCTTTCCTTGATTTAACATCTACTAAGAGTACAAAAGTGCAACATCAGTAGCAGATATCAAATGTAAATATCAAATAAACCCTATTCCATTCATTCACCAAAACCTCCTCTGAGGGTGCAAAAGTGCATGTTCTGAGGACAAGTTTTTGATAAATTTCTGGACCCTTCTCTAAATGCATGAGAAGGGTTTAAAATACTACTAAATAATAACTTATTTACGAAATGAGATTCGGTTTAAATGATGTCCTCTTTCTAAGCAAAACTATTCTAAAATTAATCTATAACTATTTCTAAATCTACTCCTTAATGTCGCAAGCATTCAGTATTTTTCTGAGTAGAGTCGGCTGACTGTCTTCCACCTTAGGTTGAGTCAAGCAAACAGAATTGGCAAGAGCTGGCATTATCTTCTCAGTAAAATTGATTATACGCTTGATAATCATCCAATGAATATGTAGCATTACCATGTATGCCTGGTAAAAATCCCATTTCAACTTGGTTAACCCTTGGACTGCTTCTACTTTTCCTTCAGTCTTTTGTTTCTAGTTTTCTTCTATCGCTGATTTCTTGCAATTTTCGGGGCTCGCAGGTGACTGAGCAACTAGGGACCTTCCTTTTCGAACAATTTTTCTTAGCGAGGCACAATTGCTAATCGTACATCGGAAACTGCCTCTGTTTCTTGATCCGGGCTTCCCTGATGCGGTTTTTTGCCTCTTGCACCTTTTCCTCTCATTCGGTATAAAGCCCAAAATTTGTAAAAATAGTATTTCCGTGAGCTCTTGACCCTGAGAATTAAACTGTCTGTTTCTGGTATCAGCATCGTTCAATACCCATTCAACCATGGCTATATATTAGAAATCTATGATAGATGTCTCAGAAGATTTCGGCGGATCTTTTTCTTCCTTGAGTGGATTAAGTGTGCCTTCTGAAATGTACATTGGAGCGCTGCCTTCCCTCCTCGTAGTTTTCTGTATAATACCCTGTATAATGCTTCGTCCTTCTTTCCTGCAGTTTACATTGAGGTGGAAGTAATGATAAAGAACTAATGACAGGAAAACTTTTAAATGTCGAAGATATACAAGACATGCCACCTTATGTGAGCTATTTCTTCGAAAAACACAACACCCTACTTCATTAACAACTAGAAATAACTCATTAATTCATATTAAAATACATGACCAACTCCTGGCTAAAATTTTTTCTCGAACAATGAGCCAGAACCAACTGCGATGGAGGGGTCCCGCGATTTTGCTTTGCGATGTCGCAGATCGCAGTATCGCAATATCACAATGTCATCGTGTTGTTTTTATCCCAAGATCACAGTATCACAATTTTACAGTATCGCAATATCGCAATATCACAGATCGTTATAATCCTTGTGTAATTCTTGTGATTTTTGCAATATGCAATATGCGATATCGCATATCGGCGATTTTTTTAAGTTTTCCAATGTGAGTGTTTCTTCAGTATATGCGATGCGATGAAGTTTCGCGTCACAATATTGCCTTTTGTCATTTTAACTCT
Organism: Pinus taeda; assembly: GCA_000404065.3. Taxonomy (NCBI): domain Eukaryota; kingdom Viridiplantae; phylum Streptophyta; class Pinopsida; order Pinales; family Pinaceae; genus Pinus; species Pinus taeda. Next base: position 3,704 of record APFE031489449.1, read on the forward strand.
TTAGAAGGTGTATCCTATCATCCTTTGCGCGATGCGATATCCTTTAAGGAGTAAATTTAATTTTCTTCATTATGAAACTTAGGTTTTTTAGATTTTTCAAGGTATTTTCCTAAGTCCATGATGTTGTAAGAAAATGTAACACTAACTAATTTTTTTGAGGGTCCCCACTTATTTAGTATTAGCAATAATACTTCATAAGGAGGGGGGTTGTTGGTGGCCACAACAATTGGTGATTCACTTGGAAGAACCAGTTATCTCTATGTTTCTATTGAACCTTTTCAGCTTCCAAAACAACAAATTTTTCATAAAATTAAACTTTATTATGGAAAGATAAATTACATTATGCTCTAACCTGTCAATGACATTTTGCTTCAGTTATTTTCAACTTTGATTATTTGCTGCCTCAAGTTAGTCTTTGTGTTTACATCAGTCATTACTTGGTTTGTAAAGATAAAACAAAGTCTTCTCTGTAAACCAGTTTTAAAATATACTCATTTGTCGTAGGTAGAGCCTCTGCTGCCAGCAGGCGTTCATAGCCTCGACAGGGTTACCTTTTACCCAGTAATGATTCTGTATCCTACTTAAAAAACCTACAACTCTTAAAGAAGAATCCACATCTACACTTATTGCTTTGATTTTCTTTTTATTCTTAAAGAACAATGTCTTAGTTTGGTGGCCAATTTATGACACAGTCATTCACTTGATTTATAACTTTGCTGAACAAGATGGCTCGTGATGAGACCCCTTGCCTCTTGATTGTAACAATCTTGAGTCATTGCTCTGTTATGGTATGTAGTATTTGGCAAAGTCAGCAAGTTATAATATCTATGATTATGATAAGCCGGCTCGTGATGAGACCTCTCATTCTTCAAGATAAAGTGTATCCTTGGATTATTCCTCTGAAAGTTGTGATTTCCTTAGCAGGGAGGAAGAATTGTCTTCTTTAGATAGCTCTAGATGACAATGATAGAGTTTTTGGAAGTAACTGTTCTACAGCGAATCTTTATTTTTTTATTGATACCTTTCATTGCACTGATATAAAAAAATTTCTTCACTAAAGGTTATTTTCATCAAACTTTTATGAAGTTGAAACTAGTGTCATATCTAGGCTAGAGTCTTTAATTGTATCTTTCAATAATAAAGATCAATTTTCCAAAAGATTTTCTATTTATACAAGCGAAAAATCAAAATATGAAAGAGAGTTGGTTTTTTTTTGTAAATGCCTAATGTAACCATTCACAACTGGTTTTATTATGAAAAAGAGAAAAAATATTACTCTACAAAATAGAAGAATAATCTTCTATGGAAAATATTTCTTAAGAATTTGTCCATTGACAGGCAAAGAGTCTCTTTTACCTGCTAAATCTTGTAACACAAATGTCGATGGACCTAAGACTTCTATAATTTGAAAAGGACCAAGCCACATTCTTTGAAATTTTATATGTTTACCATTTTCTTCGTGTGCCTTGTCCCATTTTAAAACCAAATCTCCCACCTGAAACTCTTTTCTGGTCATTATATTTGAATCAAAAGAGGATTTTACTAGTGCCTGATGATGAACATGCGTTTTCTTAGCTTGTTCTCGCTGTTCTTCTAATTTGATTATTTCCATTTGTCTTAAGTGTAATGAGGAAGTTGGTACTTCATCAATGTATTGAACTAGAGACAGAGAAGGAATTGCTAAATGAGTCGGAAGAACAACTTCTCTCCCATAAACTAAATTAAAGGGAGAAGTGCCGATGGGAGCTTTTTTTGTTATTCAGTTTGCCCATAAAGCGTATATTAAGGATTTATGCCAATTTTTATGATTTTGGTCTACTGATCTTTTGATAATCCTAATTAGGTTTTTGTTTGTAGACTCGGCTAATCCGTTGCCCTCTGGATAATAATTGGCCGAATATTTAAGTTTGAATCCTCTTTTAAGTGCAAAATTCAGTCATTGCATTTCCAGAAAAGTATGATGCATTATCGAACATTAAAGCAGAAGGTAATCCAAACCTGGTTATTATAAATTGATCTATGAACTCAATGATATTTTTAGCATTAGCCATCTTGAGTGGAACTGATTCTACCCACCTAGTAAAATAATCTGTTGTTGTAAGGATATATATATGCTGCTTGGAAGAGTGAGGAACGATCTCACCTATTATGTCCAATCCCCACTGACTAAAAAGTTGGTCGATGTTAACTGGTTGTAGTGGTAAGGATGGCTTCTTCTATCTCCTAGTAGTAGTTTGGCAGACTTGACATTTCCTCACATAACTGTGCGATTCTTTGAATAACATGGGCCAGTAATATCCTGCGCAAGATTTTATGTGCAGTAGCATCTCCAGTGTAGTGTCTGCCTGCTGGCCCATTGTGGAGTTCCTGCAAAAATTTATCAGCTTCAGATTTCTCAAGACATCTAAGGAGAACAGAAACGTAATTCATTCTAAAAAGAATATCATTTATGAGCTGATATTGTTTGGCTTTTAATCTTAGAGCTCTTTTCTTAGTGTAATCAAGGTATGAAGGAGCATATCCATTCTTAAAATAATAAATAATATCAACATATAATGACTGCTCATCGTTTAGGCTTACCTCGCACACTTTTACCTCTACAGATGGGATTTCAGAAATTTGCGACGCTCCAGCCAGCATTCTGCAAAAGCCTTGACCTCTTACAATGTTTGCTGGTTTAATTTCTATGTCATATTCTTGTAAGGCAGTTACCCAATTGGCCCTCTTCTCACCCACATCCTTTTGTACTAGAAGATTCCTTACCACTGGAAAGGGTACTATAATTTTAGTGTGGGTTTCGAGTAGAAAAGGTCTGAAGTATTTGATCGCTTTGAAAATAGCATAAGCTTGTTTCTCCACGTCTGAGTAATTTAATTTAGCACCTTGCAAATTTGAACTGAAAAAAGCAATTGGTGCTTCTGCCTTTTCTTGATTCGTTTGAGTGAGTATCGCAGCATATGACTTATCTGAGGTAAATGTGTATAAAATAAAAGGCTCTGAAAAATTTGAAGTTGCTAAAGATGGAGCATTAATGATAGCCTGTTTGATCAGGTTAAACTCTTCATGTTCATCTTGGCCCCATTTAAAAATAGAGTTCTTTTTTATCATGGTTTGTAAAGGAGATACAATTCGTGAAAAATCTAGAACAAATCTCTTTACAAAATTGATTTGACCAAGGAAGGATTGCATGGCTTTTTTGTTATGAGGTAGGGATATTTTAGAAATTTCTTTGATTCTGTCAGAGTCAATGTGAATACCAGATTTTGACACTATGAATCCTAGAAGTTTCCCTTCACTTAATGCGAAAAAAGATTTCTTTGGGTTAAGTGAAATTCCATACCTTAAACATCGTTGGAAGATTTCCTTCAAGTCTTTGAGATGGTCGCCTCGTTTCTTGGAGTACACTATTATATCATCCAGATAAATTACTACAGATTCATTGACTAAACCTTTAAATGCAATGTCCATGGCTCTCTGGAATGTGGCACCAGCATTAATCAAACCAAATGGAATCTTTCGATATGCATATGTGCCCCATTTAGTTCTGAATGTGGTCTTCAATTGACCATCAAGATTTACCAGAACTTGATTGTATCCTCAAAATCCATCCAAGAAAGACATTAATTCTGAGGCTGCCACTACCTGCAATATCTGCTCCATAGGTGGTAAGGGAAAATTTTCCTTTTGACAGGGTTTGTTGAGATTGCGAAAGTCAATACAAATCCTAATATCTCCGTTTTTCTTTCTAACAGGTACCATATTGGAGACCCATTTAGAACATCTGACAAAAAAATTATCTTGGCTTTCAACAGCTTATTGGGTTCAGTTTTTATCTGATTTTCTAAGTTGGGATGAATCTTTCTCAATTTTTGTTGGACAGGTTTTCGTTATCGATCATCGGAATAGTAAATTTGGATGAATAAAGTGTCGTATGTTTTAAGTCATCATAATTCCAGCAAAACAATTTTGATTGTCTTAAAAGACAAATATATGCTAGCTTTCTTCGGGCCTAGGCCAAGGCCAGATTTATGTTTGGGTTTGGCATCGGTTCCTAGGTTTACAAATTCGAATTCAAGGTCCGAACTTTGGAGCCTCGAATGTAGACCTTTTAAACCAATCTTTCAAATCGTACAAGGTCTCCTAACTTGTACCAACGATTAGGTATGCATTGTGAGTGCTATCTTGCTGTCACTGCGATCATGTGATCTTCGTCAATTATTGGTGGAGTAGGATCCTCCAGAAGTAAGGAAATTTACGATATCAAGATCGTCGTTGAATATTCTCCAATTTGTGATGTTGTCAGGAATAGAAGGTCTAAAGATTAATTCTATTGAGAATCTATCTGGACTAAAATCTTCTGAAGGAATGAGCTTAGAAGCTACGCTAGCTAAAAGGTCAGCGCTTGCATTCTAGAGTCTGGGAATTGATGAAATATTGAATGCTGTGAAATGCTCAGTCAGATCTTGAACTAAAGATTGATAGTGTTTTAAATGACCTGATAGGCAATGTATAGTATTCTGTACCTGTCTGACTACACTTTCAGAGTCTTCGAAGACTTGGAGATACTTTATGTTTAGCCCGATTTCTTTGTACAACCCTTGAACTAAAGCTTCATATTCTGTTGTATTATTGGTACAATCAAATTCGAGCCTGCTTGTTACCATGATTTTGTCTCCTTCTGGACTAATGAGCACGCATCCTGCTCCTGCTCCTTCATTAGATTTAGAACCATCAAAAAATAATTTCCAAAACAAAGATTTATTTACAGGTTTATCTAACAAATTGATACATTTTGAACTATCCGTTTGAGAAAAATTTTCGACTTGGGACAAGACGGAATGTTCTAAATATGGGGATGTATGAGCATTAAAATTGCTGAAAAAAGAATCTACTGAATAATTGCCAATTATGCTACTATTATATGCTACTCGTTCATTTTCCCCTTCTAACTCCGTTACTATGTACTTCTGGTGTAATTCTCGTTCAACTTTTATTTGATTTGGCTTACTATTGTAAGGAAGACACATATGCGACCAAATAGTTGAGAAGTATCCATGCAGTTTTTCTGACCAATCCCTGCTAAGAATTAAGCCATAAAATTTAGGGATATCAACCACTAAAATATCAATCACTTGACATACCTTCAGGTTGGATGACAGTCTTATGGTTACTTGATTTAGTTCGCCGATGACTTCGACTTGAGACCGATCTAGCTGAACTATGCAAACAGTGGATTTCTGTGGTTGAACATTTAATTTGGTGCATATGGACTTCGGTAAAATATTCAATGAAGCACCTGAATCCACTAAACAATTATGTACATTTTTGTTAAAAATTTCATAAGGAGAAAAGGGGGAGTATGAGATCTCCATCTACCTCCAATTAAAGCGATGTCATTTGGATCAATCTTGTTAGTCATATTACTTGGAGGTCTTCCTGTGTTCTGAGAAGCTTGAGAAATTACAGCGGCAGGCAAAGGTGAAACTGGCACAGCATGTAATTATTTCATCATTATCTTTTGTTGATGCTTTAGCTTGCTCAATTCGTATAAAGTGATATTTTCCCTAGTCTTTTTCATGTCTTCTATGATATTGTACTCCATTTCATCCGAAACGATCAACGTTTTAGATGGAGTAGGTGAATTTGTTTGGACTGGGCTAGTTTGAGTCACTTTAGATGTCGTTTTCTTTGTTGCAACTTTATCTTTTGTTGCAGAGCTTGCGCTCTTTGGTTTTGGGGTAGTTTGGGGAGGATCAAGCTGATTTCTACTTCGTGTGTTAAATGGGAATACTTCTTGATCTTCCTCTTATGGGAGGATGAAATCCCACATTCCTTGTAATTCTACAACTTCTTCATCATCGGTTTGCCCTTCAGTGACAATTTCCTCTTCCTCTTCCTCGGATTCAGCATTGTTATAGTATTGGGTGGCTTTGAATCCGTTGACGAGCCTCTTTTAAAAGCTCTGTAGGGCCTTTTTGAAAAAGTTTCTGCTACTTGCTTTTTTATGTCGACCATTTCATTAGACATGGTCTTAAGAAATTTTTGCAATCACTCCAAATCGAATGGATCTTTTGATTGTTTCTTCTTGGACTCTTCTTTGAAGGTGACCTTCTTAGACTTCCGTTCTTCTAATGCGGATTTCTTCTCTAAGGCTATTATACATTTCTCTACTGCTATGGCTTCTTTCATGTTTTCAGCAAGAGTTATTTTATTAGCTCTGTCCACAAAGATTGCTATGTTTGATGGTAATGCAGTGATATACCATTCACATCGCACTTCCTCGCTGGGCTGGGAAGCAGTAGGAATTTTGTTTAGAATTTTATTGAAGCGTAGATTGAAATCTTTGATCGGTTCTCTAGATTCTGCCCTAAGGTTGGATAGGCCATTGATTAACATTGCCACAGACCTGTCATCACCAAACTTGGTTAGAAATTGGTCTTGGAAGATGTCCCAACTGGTAATAGATCCAGAGGGTAATGAAAAATACCACGATCCAACTGTTCCTTGTAGGGTATAAGGAAACAGTCGAACAACAACATCTTCATTAGTAACCCCGTTGAGGTTGATGGATAGCATAAAGTATTTTATGTGCTATTCTGCTAGCATGCCTGCCTCAAGATTGAACTTGCGCAGCCATTTCTCAGGATGGGCCGGTATTTGACTCAAGGGAACAGGCATTAAGACTGCCCCAGGATTGTTCCATGGAGACTGGTCCATTGCTGAACTGCTAACAGGGGGATTTACAGAAAATGATCCCTGTGGTTGAGAAGATGAGGTGATTATGATCACAGATGATTGAGGAGGAGTTGTAGGGATCCCACTAGGTGGATTGATAATGGTCTGGGGTGGTGGAGTAGATGGTTGACTTCGTGGTGGAGAAGTTGACATGGATCATGTTGATGAAAGAGTCTCACTGCCGGGCCCTTTATGTGACTTCCTTGTTCTTTTCCTTTTAGGAAGAGGTAGTTCAGTTGGCCGAACACCGAACTTTTCACTCTTAAGTCCGGTCAGGGGATGAGCAGGGTTTATACTACGAAGTCACACTGCCCTGAGATTTATCAGATCTTTGAGGGGAAGTGGAAAATCGCTGAAGTTTATGAATTAGAGATTTGACTTCAGGAGGTTCAATAACAGATTGTTCTGAAATGTCAGGATTTGTAGCAGCGGTGATGCTCTAGCGACTTCTAACTCTGGATTTAAGTGTAATGGAGAAGTCAGAGGAGATGGTGAGGGCGATTTACTGTCAGAATGGTATTTTGATTTGGATTTACTTTCCATTCGTAGTTCAGGCCCTCCTTCTAGCGCCAAATATGTTGAAGGCCCTAAAAATCGGGTCGACAACAAGGGGGATACCTGCCCGGTCTGGACCTTGGTTGGCAGCTCCTTATCCGTTTGGTATAGCGGGTCCGACTAGGGATATGGGACTAGTTTCCCAATTCAGTGTGTGTGTGTGAGAAAGATGGGTGTTTTTGTTCTAAATGGAATACTTCTATCTAATCTAATGCTATGCTATTGTATTCTAATAAACAGAAAAACATCGAAATTTATGCTAACCTGGGGTGTGATCTTTCTTCTATGCGATCTAAAAAGATTTCAAACAATAACTGGTAAATAAATATCATTCAGCTATCATAAGAAAATAATTCGATAAAAATGAGCTACTTTGTATAAGAAGTTAGACGAAACAGCTGTTAAAACTTATCGCATAAATGAGCTATTGATACACTAAACCAAAACAAAATAGTTATCACCATACAAAAGTGCCAAATGATAACTCAGACATCCATGCTGTAACATATAAATAACTGAAAACTGAATATCACGTTAACGCATAAGCAGAAATGGTTAAGAGATAAAAGTACCATTTATAACTAGTCCTACTCATGAAATTCAAGCAACAATTGATTTATCTCTCCTTGATTTAACATCTACTAAGAGTACAGATGTGCAACATCAGTAGCATATATCAAATGCAAATATCAAATAAACCCTGTTCCATTCATTCACCAAAACCTCCTCTGAGGGTGCAAAAGTGCATGTTCTGAGGACAAGTTTTTGATAAATTTCTAGACCCTTCTCTAAATGCATGAGAAGGGGCTAAATACTACTAACTAAATAACTTATTTACAGAAATTGAGGATTCGGTTTAAATGATTGTCCTCTTTCTAAGAAAAACTATTCTAAAATTGAATCTACTAATTATTTCTAAATCTACTCCTTAATGTCGCAAGCATTCAATATTTTTCTGAGTAGAGTCGGCTGACTGTCTTCCGCCTTAGGTTGAGTCAAGCAAACAGAATTGGCAAGAGCTGGAATTATCTTCTCAGTAAAATTGATGATACGCTTTAGAATCATCCAATGAATATGTAGCATTACCATGTATGCTTGGTAAAAATCCCATTTCAACTTGGTTAACCCTTGGACTACTTTTGCTTTTCCTTCAGTCTTTTGTTTCCAGTTTGCTTCTATCGTTGATTTCTTGCAATTTTTAGGGCTCGCAGGTGACTGAGCAACTAGGGACCTTCCTTTTCGAACAATTTTTCTTAGCGATGCGCGATTGCTAATCGCGCATCGGAAACTGCCTCTGTTTCTTGATCCGGGCTTCCCTGATGCGGTTTTTTGCCTCTTGCGCCTTTTTCTCTCATTCGGTATAAAGCCCAATATTTGTAAAAATAGTATTTCCTTGAGATCTTAACCCTGAGAATTAAACTGTCTGTTTCTGGTATCAACATCGTTCAATACCCATTCAACCATGGCTGTATATGAGAAATCTGTGATAGATGCCTCAGAAGATTTCCGCGGCTCTTTTTCTTCCTTGAGTGGATTAAGTGTGCCTTCCGAAATGTACATTGGAGCGCTGCCTTCCCTCGTAGTTTTCTGCATAATACCCTGTATAATGCTTCATCCTTCTTTCCTGCAGTTTACATTGAGGTGGAAGTAATGATAAAGGACTAATGACAGGAAAACTTTTAAATGCCGAAGATATACAAGACATGCCACCTTACGTGAGTTATTTCTTTGAAAAACACAACACCCTACTTCATTAACAACTGGCAATAACTCATTCATTCGCATTAAAATACATGACCAACTCTTGGCTAAAAAGTTTTCTTGAACAATGAGCCAGAACCAACTACGATGGAGGGGTCCCGTGATTTTCCTTTGCGATGTCGCAGATCATAGTATCGCAATATCGCAATGTCATCGTGCTGTTTTTATCGCAATATCATAGTATCGAAATTTTGCAGTATCGCGGTATCACAATATCGCAATATCACAATATCGCATATCGTTATAATCCTTGTGTAATTCTTGTGATTTTTGCGATGTGCGATATGCACTATTGCATATCGGCGATTTTTTAAAGTTTTTCAATGTGAGTGTTTCTTCAGTATATGCGATGCGATGAAGTTTCGCGTCACAATATTAACTTTTGTCATTTTAAGTCTTTAGAAGGTGTATCCTATCATCCTTTGCGTGATGCGATATCCTTTAAGGAGTAAATTTAATTTTCTTCATTATGAAACTTAGGTTTTTTAGATTTTTTAAGGTATTTTCCTAAGTCCATGATGTTGTAAGAAAATGTAACATTAACTAATTTTTTTGAGGGTCCCCACTTATTTAGTATTAAAAATAATACTTCATAAGGAGGGGGGTTGTTGGTGGCCACAACAGGACCATGATTTGAGGCAAAGACTCGCTGCCCCAAAAACACAGATTTTCCTCATTCATAGGACTTCTAGTGTTTACAACTCTTTAGTAGGTTAATAGTATAGTTTTACTTTGCTTGAGATCTCCTTTATCATGTTCATTTCCTAATTTTCAATAGTCCTCTTTCATTCTTTCCTTTTCTACAGCATTTCTCAGTATTTCCTTTCATAGATCACAGTTTAGACCATTTTAATGCAAAACTTTGTTTTTCCTAAATGCACTCATTTCATTTGTTGCTTGATTTTCTTGGTGACTGTTAGTTCCTTTGCAGCAAATCTCTTCAAATAGTAGAACAGCTTATCAGAAATCACATCCTCCATCTGATCCATGCCCTACAGGTCTCCTAAACCTCACCTCAATTCTGCCCTAGTTTCCTTCATTTTTTTCATAGAACTTCTTCCTCTCTCCTTGAGCAAACCCAATCATCTTTCTCTCTCTGAGTGATGCATGGTAGACCTTAGGCACCTTGACACCACATTCCAACCTTCATCCAACTTTTCCACCCACTCTCACACCGTCAAAATAGAGGAAATTTCTCTCGACCTCCTCCTGTAGGCCTCCTGTAGTTTCCCTGTTTTCCTCTTGTAGTTTCCCTATGTCCTCCTGTAGTTTTTCCTGTAGGCTCCCTTTTGAAGGCCAAGTGTGGGAAAAGCCTCCAGAAGGCCACCTAAAACCTCCTAGGACCTATCCACACCATCTTCCATTCTCCCAAGCTACAAAACTACCCTCCAATGCCACCTATTCGCTGCCACACTCACACACAATAAATTGGATGCATGTCAAATTCACATAAAAACACATAAAAATCCAAAAATATGTTTTTTTGCTTATTTACTTCCAGAAATAGCATGGTTAGATTTTGTTTACTTTCTTGAGTAGGTAATGGCATTTCTTTCATGGTTTTCATATTTTTTTTGGCAAAAGTAGAATTAGCTTGTTAATTAGGGTTTACTAGGTCTTGCTTTGCATTACATTCTTTTTCCTTTCTACAATTAGAATAGGTTTTGTAGAGTAATCTTTCTTTCTTTCATCACACAGAGCTTCTTCTAAGATCTATAGAAGTTGGCTTGAGCTCCTTGTGATCTTGCGTTGGCTGACCAAGTGACAACCTGCAGTGAGAACTAGTACTTGTGCATATAGCCCCGATGCTTCCAAGTTTGTTATGAACTATAGGGTTGATAAAAGTGAAGTTGGTAGCCCAGGAGTTGCAGCATTGTTGCTACAATACTCGTGCTCACCACGTTTTGGTGCCGTTGCTATGGAAGCATCAGAGTATTCTGTGATTACTGCTTTCTTCTATTTCTTCTTGCAACATTATGCTAATAGAAACAGACTAGTCATTTTTTTTTTTTTTTTTTTTTTTTTTTTTTTTTTTTTTTTTTTTTTTTTTTTTCAGTTTTGCATTTCCTTGTTTTCCCTTCCAATTATGTAAATTCCATTTCGGCAAAAGTAGACTAGTCATTTCCTTTCTTTTAGTTTTGCATTTCCTTGTTTTCCTTTTCAATTCTGCAAATTTCCATTCAAGAAGTTCATTTCAATGAGTTGTAATTTGTTTTGTTCAATCACAATCTCAGTTTCTGTAGGTACTATTAGTGTGGGGAAAAATAAACAAAAAAAGCCAAAAATATTTCATTTCATGCCTTGTAGGAATAGAGATAACTCAGGAAAATTTCTTCCCAACACCCCCACTGCTTCACATAGCCAACCTTCTCTCTTCTTCGGTGGCTGTGATCAAGGACCCTTAGGTGAATAGCTAGATATATTTGAAGAACCTATAGGGGAAGAAGAAGAAGAAAACATTCATCGAGAGACCAATGGGGACACAAAAATGAAAAATATAAGTCCTTCAGCCCTTTCTCACTTCCATGGCCTGACTACAGAAGATCCTGACACCTTCTTGTTTGAGTTCGCTATCATCTATCAAACTTATGACTATGCAGAAGATGAGAAAAAGTTGAAATTGTTCCCTTCTACTCTCAAGGATGTAGCATTGCACTGGTTCATTTTATTACCTGGCACTAGCATCACAGCTTGAGCTCAGATGCAACAAGCCTTTAACAACAAGTATCGAGACTATTGTAGGTCAAAAGATACTAAAGAATAAATCTTCTGAATGACCATGGGAAGTGATGAGTCCCTGGAGTACTAGGAAGAGAGGTTCCAACTCAATTACAAAAGGGTCGGGTGTACACTTGACCCTGAGTCTCTGAGGTTGGTCCTGCTCAAGGGAATTCAGGAAGACCTTTTAGACACCCTCCATCTACTGGCCGGGGGAGACATTTACCAACTATCCTATGAGGACATAAAGACTATTTTTAGAAACCATTCTAGAGAAGCCAGAAAGAAAGGTAGGGGGAGTCAACCCATAGCTAGTACCTCTTCTTCCAATTCATCCATTAAAGGGGAAATTGGTAGCATGCTGGAAGACTTCAAGAGTGAGATGCTGTGGACTCTTGCCATGCAAATGGATACCTTACATATCAAAAGAAAAAAAGAGGAAGAAACAAGGGATTTGGCTATTTTTTTCCCTAGATGCACCAGGAGGCATCCTAGGAATGAATACCCATTGAACTCTATAGAGGTTTTTTTAGTCGGCGAAGAAAATAATTCTACAGACAAGTGCCCTTCCTTGCCTGGACTTAAAGCTGTATACCAAGGGGCCAAAGGAGTCCCTGAATAGATCTATTATATAAACCAAAGGAGGCCACATGGACCTAGACCATACTAGCAGGGGATGCAAGGGAAATCTCAGGCATACTACAACCCCAACCAAGTCACCTCCATTACTTCTTGGGGCCCCTATGCTCATCCTTCTTGGTCCTTCACATCTCAATATCATGCCCAACCTACCACCCATTCATTTCAAACATATGCTCATTTGCAACCTCAATGGAATGCACCTCATTAGGGGTGGAGGACCCAATACAACTCCCTTCCCACTCTTTTGCCTCCACCACTTGCCCAACCACAACCGTTACCTTCTGCTCCACCAAGGCAACCCCAAATGCTTGCCTAGCCAAATCCGAACCTGAACAACAGACAGGCTCAACAAGTGTATAGTGGGGAACCATCATGCCCAACTTATGCTATGGAGATTCCAGAAATTAACTTGCGATCTGGGAAAGTTCTCCTAGATATCCAGCCTCCACCTAGGGAGGTGGAGGAAGATAAAGAGGAAAGCAAACCTAAAGCAAATCCACCCTTTCCTGAGAGACTATCCATGACAATCCAGCCTACCCCAGAAGAGACTAAACTCTTCAGAGAATTGAAACATTTATGTGTGAAGATACCACTTCTCCAAGCCATAAAAGATGTGCCTACCTACAATAGGTTGATCAAAGAGAGGTGCTTTAGGCATCTAGGAAGGCCCAAGAGGGATGCCCCAACCATCAATGTCATAGGACAATTGTTTGACTTGATGTTGGGGCAGAGAATTTGTCCAAAATATCTGGATCTTGGAAGCCCAGTAGTTGATGTTGGAATCAATGGCACAATGGTCCCACATACCTTGATTGATCTGGGAGCTACCATTAATGTGATGGCAAAGGACCCAGTGATCAAACTTAGCCCTAGGGCTACTTGAGGAAGACCACGATAGTGCTGCAGTTAGTAGACTGCTCACCATGACCTCTGAGGGGATTGTGAAAGATGTGATGGTCTCCATTGATTCTTGGGAGTACCCTGCAGATTTCTTAGTTCTCCAGCCAAAGGCAAAGCTCACTGGGTATCCTCTCATTCTGGGAAGACCCTAGTTGGTTACAGCCGATGCCTATATCAACTGTCAGGCTGGGAACATGACCATAAAGAATGGGCACATGTCCAAGTAGTTAACCCTATATCCTCCTCCCCAACCCCTTCTAGAACATGATCTACCTCTCTGGTTGGAGGAGGAGGATGAAGATGAAGTTTATTCTGCATCGCTTTGTGCATTAGAAATCACAATGGGGGGAAAACCGCAAGATGAGGATGATATGATTGAAAATTTTATTCAGAATCCACCTCCTAGTGTATCACCATTAGAAGACATAGTCAGAGAAACCCAAAACAACCCCTCAACTGATCTTTGTGTGGCCAGCCCTACTTCTCCCCATGTCCAAAATATAAAGTTAGGCCCAGAAAGAACATTGAAAATCAATCCATCCCTATCTACTTCCCTGGAGAAGGAGCTATGCAGCCTACTGAGAAAACATCTAGATGCCTTCGCCTGGAGTTATAAGGAGATGAAGGGAGTGCACCCTTTAGTATGTAATCATCATATATACATCAAGGAATATTGCAAGCCAGTGAGGCAACCTCAACAGAGGATAAAACTAGCACTTAAAGATATTGTTAAGGAAGAACTACAGAAATTGTTGGATGCAGGATTCATCTATCCCATTTTTTACAGTGAATGGGTCTCTCCTTTGGTGCTAGTGCCAAAGAAAAATGGTAAGTGGAGAATCTGTGTCGACTATCGGGAATTGAACAAAGCCACTAAAAAGGACCACTTTCCTTTACCTTTCATAGATCAAGTGTTAGATAGTCTGGCAGGGAAAAAGTTTTTCTCCTTCCTAGATGGGTTTAGCGGGTACAATCAGATTCAAATAAGCCCGAAAGACCATGATAAGACCATTTTCACTTGTCCTTTGGGTACCCTTGCATACCGGGTCCTTATTTTTGGTTTGTGCAATTCTCTAGCCACAATCCAAAGAGTGGTATTGAGTATATTTTCTGAACTGGTTCATGATGCAGTAGAAATATACATGGATGATTTTACTCGTTATGGCTCTGACTTTCAGGAAGCTTTATCTAACCTAGGAAAAGTTCTAGATAAGTGTATTGAGATGAACCTATCCCTCAGTCCAAAAAAAATTGAATTCTTCATGACTGAAGGGAGCATGCTAGGTCATGCAATATCTCAACAAGGACTACAGGTGGACCCCAACAAAATTGCCATCATCGAAAGGGTCCCACCTCCTCAAAAGGTGAGATATGTCAGAAGTATCCTAGGCTTATCCAGATATTACAGGAGATTCATTAAAGACTTCAGCAAGATAGCCTCTCCTTTGTTTGGCCTCCTAGGCAAAGATGTTGAGTTCATATGGTCAGAAAACTCTCAAGAAGCCCTAGATACCTTGCAGGGCAAGCTAGTGACTACCCCAATTCTCAGAGGCCCAAACTGGGCCCTACCTTTTCACATTCACACAGGTGCCTCGAACAAAGAAATAGGAGCAACCTTAGGAAAAATTGATGAAAAGTTACCTTATGCCATATACTTTATAAGAAAAAACTTATCAAAGGCAGAGTTAAACTACACAGTGACTGAGAAGGAACTCCTAGCTATCGTGCATTCCTTAAACATATTCAGACATTATATCACAGGCTATCAAACCTTTGTGCACACTGATCATGTTGCAATTAGATATTTAATGAACAAACCAGATGTAAATGCTCGCATTATTAGATGGTTTCCTTTACTGCAAGAGTTTGATTTGATCATTATTGATAAGCCTGGTAAAGAGAATGTTGTTGTTGACTTTTTGTCTAGAGTAAATTTGCCTGCAGGTGAAGAAGGAATGGTGGATGACCAAATTCCAGATGAACGCCTATTTTCTATATCAGTACTCTCTCCATGGTTTGCTGATATAGCAACTTACTTGGTTTCAGCATAGTTCCCACCACACCTGTCCTCAAAAGAGAAGAGTAGGATAGTAAGGAAAAGCACCCCTTTCAACTGTATTAGAGGCAATCTCTTCAAACTAGGCCCAGATCAGATCTTGAGAAGATGTGTCAGGGAGGAGGAAGTCTTTGACATCCTCCTGACCTATCATGACGGGCCTTGTGGAGGTCATTTTGCAGCAAAAAGAGCTACCTTCAAAATATTGCAAGTAGGCTACTACTAGCCCAGTCTTCATCAGGATGTGAGGAGATACACGAGCTAGTGTGATCAATGTCAGAGGATGGGGAAATCCACTCCAAAGGATGAAATGCCCATGCAACCTCAAGTGACCTTTGAGCCATTTGAGAAGTGGGGCATGGACTTTGTGGGGCCTATCAACCCCCCTTCAAAGAAGAAGCAGTACCTCATTGTGTGCACTGACTACCTGACAAAGTGGGCAAAGACAAAAGAAATCAAAGCAGCGACAAAGGAAAAAGTATCTGAGTTTTTGAGAGAAAATATATTCTACAAGTTTGGGTATCTGAGAGGGTTGGTCACAGACCAAGGCAGTTAGTTCACTTCCAGCCTGATTGAAGACCTGCTCACACATCATACGATCAAGCATAGGACTTCCGCCCCTTGCCATCCACAAGCCAATGGGCAAGTGGAGGTCACTAACAGAGCATTGGAGGGGATCCTAACCAAGGTAGTGTGCAACAGTAGAAAAGAATGGGCAGACAGATTAGTTGAGGCCACTTCGGCCTACAACACAACACGGAAGACCACCACTGGGTTCACACCCTATGAATTGGTTTATGCAAAGAAGGCTTTGTTGTCAATAGAGTTTGAATTCGATACCTTAAGGATGGCATCTCAGCTGGACCTAGACCTCAGCCATGCACAGAAGGAGAGATTACTTCAGCTCAATGGATTGGATGAATACAGATTGCAAGCCCTTCTCCATATAGAGGTAGTTCAGTTTCAGAGAAAGATATGGCATGACAAAAATATCAAGGAGAAGAAATTCCAAGAGGGAGATTGGGCACTACTCTATGATTCAAGATACAAAGATTTCAAAGGAAAGCTGAGGAAAAGATGGCTGGGACCCTACACTGTGGAGAAATGCAATGACAATGGTTCAGTTCTGATTAGAACCATTGATGTTGAAGGCATCACCATGCTTGTCAATGGACATCGGTTGAAGGTTTACAAGAAAACCCTCTCCAAGCAAGAGTTTATTGAAGATTTGAATAAAACAGTGATGGTAGTGGAGCATGTTTTAGCTTCCACTTCATTCACTCACTGAAGAAAAGGAAAATAAAAAATAAGGACTTAAGTGAATACCTCCATGAGGCACTCGAGTCCCATCATTGGGTTGAAAACCTCTTCTGAGGCAGCCCAGTGATGTCAAAAAAAGGGGAAAAAGAATAAGATCCCTGGGTGAAAACCTCCCTTAGAGGCAGCTATGGCCGACAATTAAGGTGAAAACCTCTCTGAGGCACCCTAGTTGTTTTCCAAAAAAAAAAAGAATTTTTATTGCATTGCAGGTTTGGAGGAGGAATACAGGGAGCAGAAGAAGGTGCCAAGGGGACACTGACATTCACACTAGCATCCATCTCATCTTCTCCACACCTTCCTCCATCATTTTTGGCATCTCTTTCACCGCAATGTACCTTTTTCTTCCAAAACTATGTTTTCTACAGGAGGCTCCTATAGGAACTACAGAGAGCCAAAAGTGTCGACAAAAGGCAGTTTGAGGGACAAAAAAGCTACATGAGGAACCGATAATCCATCCTACCATCTTCAAACCTCCTTTCCATCATTTCCAAGCCTGCATCACACCCCAAGCATCATTATTTTTCTCTTCCTATCCAAGAAAAAACACAGAAAAACAATTTTTAGGTTTTGAAAAAAAACAAAAATAAAAAGAAGAAAAGGCACCAATAAACTTATTTGAAGCTTACCTACCATCCCTCCATCATTCGTGACACCTCTAGCATTATTCTCTAGCTCCAAGCACAGGGAAAAGCTAAAGTTTCCAGGGGAGAAGCAGCTACAAGAGCTCCTGTAGGAATTCTTGTAGCAGCTGATCCCATAGACGTCTAGCACATCTGTAGGTTGAAAGGCACATGCAACTCAACTCTAGCAAAAGAAGAACCTGCAAAATTACACAACCCCACATTAGCTAGCAGAGACAACATGCATAAAGGAAAGTGTAGGCATGCAGCAGAGAAAGCCACAACATCTCACAGCAAATACACTCGGATCACAGGTAAGTAACTAAACCACTCCTCTATTTGCATTTGTGTAATTAGGAGTTATACGAAAGGCAACCTTCATTTAGTTGACTCCACTTATCCGAGATGTCACCCACACGTGCACACAGTCTATTGAAACACAAGATGCCAAGGACAGGTAGTGGGAAGAAGTGTGAACTCCGATGCAATAATGAGGGATGATTACGAGGAGGGGCCATGATGAATAAGTAGGTGGTGACCAATGGTCCGAATATGGCCAATGTACACCTTGCCATCTCTGCACTCATAACTGAGAATAGCCATAAAAAGCAATGCGCACTCCTCCCCATGCATTCTCACCACCTCTCTTCATTTTCTCCTCGTAACTCAGCCACACCAGCCTTTTTGTTCCCCCACAGCCTCGTAACCTCCATTCTCCATTGATTTCCTCCCTATCTTTGCTCTTGGTGTTTTCTATAGGAGCACCTACAAGAAATCTACAGGAGGGACAACGGGCTTCTACAGGAGGGGAAGTGAGTCATTTTGAAGGGAGAAACCACGATTTTTGGCACGAATTTTAGTCTGGAGAGGTAGGGTTCATGCATGCTCCCTGTTGAATATCAATACATGAAAGAAGTGATCTCAATTTGAGGATGAAATAAGTCTTTAGGAGGGTAGAAAATACATGAAAAAATTTCTGTTTATTTAAAAAAAAACACAGTCTCCTCTGTTTCTCTGTTTTTCTCAAAATTCTTTGTCTCCACCTCCATATTTGGTTTTCCAAAAGAGTATAGACATTATGACAGGAGGGTTTATGAGCAAGGAGCCCACTAACTCCACTAGGTTCCATACACATCCTCAAGTGGTGGACATATTCACAAGGGAAAACTGCATGAATTTCTTTGAGAAATTTAGAGGGTTTGTTGATGAAATAGCCCAAGAATTTGCTCTCTCTGGTCCCTCACACAAGAACACATGCCACTGTAACAATTAGAGGCCTCTCCATCGAAATAACCCCTGAATTCATCATTAGGGTCACTACACTTCCTCTTGGGCTGCCTTGGAGTAAAGATGAGAAACTAATTGGCCAGGCTGCCAAGAAGAATTTTTTCCAAAATAATGAAACCCCTATCGAAGATAAAAATGGAATTAGAAGGGCTAGTATACCATACCCTTGGGATGAGGTTAGCTACCAAGTCATCAAATACATTTCCTATGAAGGGAGGCACAACATTGTCTATGGATATCATTTCAAAATCCTTCATGACTTGAGATATGGCATGGATACCCTAGCACCTCAAAATCTAAGTATCCGTTACTTTCTCCTTCTGCCCTTCATTGACTCCAACACCAAGGTACAAGTAGGAAATTCAGGGCAATTAGCTCACCATGGCTTAATCAAAATGCTAGTAGAGGAAGCCCTCCATACCTTTACACTCCCTATAGCATGGGAAGTTTTCCAAAATATGATAGCTAAGGATGACATAAAGCCATTAACCTATGATGTCAGTCCTACTGGTAGTGAGGAGGAAGAACAACAAGGAGGAGAAGATGAAGCCAGGGTTGACACATCAGAGCAAAAAAGGAAGGAGGAAGGAAAATAAATAGAGGAGGGAAAAGTTGAAGAGACATAAAAAGAGACAAAAGAGGGAGAAAAGGAGGTAGAGAAGGCAGAACAAGGAGAAGAGTCCCCTGAGACTTTGGAAAGAGAAGAAAAAACTACCCTCACTACCCTTAGTACACCAGTGAAGCCAAAGTAGAAGAGGAAAAGAAAGACCTCCATGTATTTCAGGGCAAGGAAAAGCATAAGAATTAAAACAGGCAAACCTCAGCCCTCTTCAAAAGTTCCCATTATCATTGAAGATTCACCATCTGCCAAGGTGAAAGAATCTCCTTCCAAGACACCCATAACCTATGAAAGGGGGACTACAAGATCTTCTACATGGAAGGGAAAGGCAGTAGTACAGGACCCAAAACCAGACCTACACGAGGCTCAGACAATCTTACTAGAGACACTATCTAAACTACAGGAGACCCAAAAGCTTGAGAAAAAGATAGGGGAACAACGAGAGGTGAAGGGGGAAGCACAAGAGCTACAAGAACCTAACCCCCAACCTAGTCTTGCCTCCTATTGCAATCTACTTGTTGGCTTATATGGGCCTAACCCAGGTTCGGAAGAATTATTTAGTCAAGCAAATCCCGTAGCTACTGGCCCTTTCGGCAACAGCGAGCGAAAGGCTGGTTGAGGTCTCACCCGAGGTAGTAGGGGAGGGTGCTGGAACCAGGTTTCCACACCCTTGGGATGTCTATATGTGGTTTGGAGGCTTCGCGTCTCGTTCTGCAGCTTCGCGCTGCACTATATTCGTGCAAATCTGGAATACCTCTTACTATCTATTAACGCGCAATCTACAGATCTAATCTAGAGGAGGAAGTATTGCAACCCAGATATACTTTAAAGTGGTCTTTAAGGAAACATTTATCGCATTTATTTAGTTTGCATGTGAAGATTTAAACCCGGATTAGCAAGTATTCAATAAGCAATGCGCATAAATCAAACAATCTTATTAACCATACAAAATTCTAGATTTGTGATAATTCAAAGATAAAAAATGATTCATAGAATGAACTTATCTTTATTTCCACTTATCACGTGTACAACCAGATCCGCTCTGTGCACTCAGCTGCAGGGTCCGCGTACACAGCTGCAGACTCTTCTAGGCCTCTACGCACACAGCTGCAGAGCCTCTACCTTCTACCCAAACCCTCGACTCAGACTTACAGACGCTTTCAAAATGATTTTCTTAAAACCCCATTACATATCAGACCCCAACTCATACAACAAAACTTAGCTACTCTACCCAGAGAGCCTTTCTTTATTTATACCTTTCCATGGACCGCGATCCATGGGTGGGCACACTCATCTTTCATTTCTTTACATTATTTTTGGGCAGACTACCCTTTGACTTTAACTTATTACCATTCACGCTCCTTGCTCCTTGCAGAATCTTTACCCTTGCTTTACCCAAAATTGCTAGTTCGTGTCCCATGACCATTGCGCGGGGCTTCTGCTACCCAACAGGGAGGTAGGATAATCCCACAAGAAATTTTCAATTCCACTATTTTTTGAATTGGAGAAAGAAATATTGAGAACACATAGGTGGATGCAGATAGCCAAATCCAAAGGAGTTGAGGATGTTGGCCATATGGAAAACAAACTCAGGGAAATGGGCAGAGAATTGAGTGCTCTCAGAGATAGAGAGGCCATTACAAGAAGCCACCTTGAAAATGAGAATGAACTACTAAGGAGGTAGCTGCAAGAGAAAGAGACTCAGCTAGCATACATGGCCAGCTTATCCATGGAAGCATTACAATGCCGAACACCAGCCAAATCTTATGGCCTCTATCTGAAGGACCAATGGCTTCAATTCCAAACAAAGAATTTGGCACAAAGAGAAACAATGCCTTTCCAAAACTACATGCAATTCATGGATTTGTGTAACCAAAGCACCTCAGAGGATAAAGCGAAGATGGCAAAGTTCTACCTACACAACATGGCCTTCACAGACATGAATGTGTGAGACCCCAATGCCAAGCTAGGGGACCTGCAATTAATGGCTATGGCCTCATGGATGAACCATGAAGAATTTAGGGCATCAGAAATGAAAAGATTGATGATAAAATAACAGAATGAGCCATAAATGATAATAGTTGAGCCATCAGATCCTATGGCACTCATCATCCCACACAACCTGCTCACTAATGACCCTTAGATTTCCCCTAGATATCTAGCCAATCAGGCACAAGCAATAGCACACTTTGAAGATATGCTTAGGCTACTTGGGGATGACTGTGTGCATGCATGCATGAGAAGATGGAACACCCTACCCCACAGCTTGCAGATTAGAGAATACCATTCTCCCATGAGGCTGAGGGAGGCATTGAAAAAAGTGCCAATGTATAAGCGCTCCATGCAAAGGATGAAGGTCAACTGGATTAGCCTCAAACTAAGTTGTCCACTTTTATCAGGCATGCTGGAAGGTAGAAGAGAAGAAGAAGAGGAGGAGCAGTGAAAGGACATAGACATAAAGGCAGGGTTTTATGACCAACATGAGCAGGCCACATCAAAATCCTGGAATGCTAGGGAGGCCACCAGGACCATAAAATATGAGGAGATTGATTAAGTTGCTCAGAGGATGAGCAACACCTTCAGTAGGGGGGTGATGATGAGCCTCATAAATGGGTAATTATATGGGCTCATTTTACCTCCTAACCTATTCAAATCAACTATTCTCTTATATTATTGTATGATTTTCTGATTATATTTATGCTTATAGAGTGAGTTCAGTTAGTTATGATGCCATGTGGTCTAACATGTATTTAATGCAGATTATTGATGGATTTTGAGGTCAAAGTCAAGGATCCAATGGTCAAATGGAATAAATAACTCAAAGTAGATAGAGGAGAGGACTTATAGGAGGGAATCCCCCTCATTTATTACTCCTCACTTTGAATTCCCCGTCATACAACTCGGAGTACAAGCAGCCGAATCAGGCACTAGAAGGCAACCAAGCAAGTGGAGGATGATTGATAGTTATCTTGAGTTTTGGGAGCCAAGCCTCCATGATTTTAAGGAAGATGTTGGTAGCTTCATATGTATAAGTAGAGAGGCCTAGGGCCTCACTAGGGTTGGATTTTTGCTTATGTAAACTCTGCTCAAATTTCGAGCTTACTATTTGGTGACAATTTTATGTAATCTTGCTATTTTTTTTTATGATGAAGATGGAATCCTTTTTGAGGTAGCACTGAGTTACCTCAGAGGGCTGAAGCTCTTGGGTTAGGGCCTAATCTAGGAAGCCAAGCTTTTCTTTACTTGCATTTGTATTCTTTACTTCAGTTTGTAGATTAATTTGCTGTTAGGGGTATTTCATTTATGGTTAAGAATAGGTTGCTTTTGATGATTTAGTAGTTTGCTTCCATTTTTGCTTTCTGTAGCAAGTTAAGTAGTGACCAAAAAATATTTAGAAGGCTAGCAGTAGTGCCTTGGCCTCTCTTCCTCCCTTTGGGACCATCATTTGAGGCAAAGGCTCTCTTGATGCCCCAAAAACACAAATTTTCCTCATTCATAGGACTTCTAGTGTTTGCAGCGCTTTAGTAGGTTAATAGTCCAATTTTGCTTTACTTCGGATTTCCTTTATCATGTTCATTTCTTGATTTGCAATAGTCCTCTTTCATGCTTTCCTTTCCTACAGGATTTCTCAGCATCTCCTTTCATAGATCATTGTTTAGACCATTTTAATGCAAAACTCTATTTTCTCTAAATGCACTCATTTCATTTGTTGCTTGATTTTCTTGGTTGACTGTCAGCTCCTTTGCAACAGATCTCTTCCAGCAGTAGGCCAACTTATCAGCAATCACATCCTCCATCTGATCCATGCCCTACAGGTCTCCTAAACCTCACCTCAATTCTGCCCTAGTTTCCTTCATTTTTTTCAAAGAACTTCTTCCTCTCTCCTTGAGAAAATACAATCATCTTTCTCTCTCCTAGTGATTCATGGTAGACCTTAGGCACCCTAACACCTCATTCCAACCTTCATCCACCTTTTCCACCTACTCTCACACCCTCAAAATAGCGCAAATTTCTCTCGACCTCCTCTTGTAGGCCTCTTGTAGTTTCCCTGTTTTCCTCCTATAGTTTCTTTGTGTCGTCTTGTAGGCTCCCTTTTGGAGGCCGAGTGTGAGAAAAGCCTCCAGAAGGCCACCTAAGACCTCCTAGGACCCATCCACACCATCTTTCTTCCTCACAAGCTCCAAAACCACCCTCGAATGCCATTTGTTCGGTGCCACACTCACACAAAATAAATTAGATGCATGTTAAATTCACATAAAAACACATAAAAATCCAAAAATATGTTCTTTTGCTTATTTACTTCCAGAAATAACACGGTTAGATGTTGTTTATTTTATTGAGTAGGTAATGGCATTTATTTCATGGTTTTCATAGTGTTTTTGGCAAAAGTAGAATTAGCTTGTTAATTAGGGTTTACTAGGTCTTGCTTTACATTACAGTCTTTTTCCTTTCTGGAATTAGAATAACTTATGTAGAGTAATATTTCTTTATTTCATTACACATAGAGATTCTTTTGAGATCTATAGAATTTGGGTTGAGCTCCTAGTGATCTTGCGTCGGCTGACCAAGTGACAACCTACAGTGAGAACTAATACTTGTGCATATAACACTGATGCTTCCAAGTTTGTTATGAACTACCAAGTTGATAAAAGTAAAGTTGGCAGCCCAGGAGTTACAACATTCTTGCTGCAATACTGGCGCTCACCAATAAATCGAAGTGGATATAGGAGAGTACTTATAGGAGGGAATCCCCCTCATTTATTTCTCCTCACTTCGAATTCCCCTTCATTCAGCTCGGAGTACAAGTAGTCGAATCATGCACTAGAAGGCAACCGAGCAAGTGGAAGATGACTGATAGTTATCTCGCATTTTGGGAGCCAAGCCTCCTTGATTTTAAGGAAGCTATTGGTAGCTTCAGATGTATAAGTGGAGAGGGCTAGGGCCTCACTAGGGTTGACTTTTTTTTTCTTGTGTACATTCTGCTCAAATTTCGAGCTTACTATTTTATGACATTTTTATGTAATCTTGCTATTTTTTGATAATGAAAATGGAATCCTTTTTGAGCTAGCACTGAGTTATCTCAGAGGGATGAAGCTCTTGGGTTAAGGCCCAATCCAAGTAACCAAGCTTCTCTTTACTTGTATTTGTATGCTTTACTTCAGTTTGTAGATTAGTTTGGTGTTAGATGTATTTCTCTTATGGTTAAGAATAGGTTTCTTTTGATGATTTAGTAGCTTGCTTCCATTTGTGCTTTCTGTAGTAGGTTAAGCAGTGATTAGAGAAGATTCAATAGGCTAGAAATAGTGCCTTGGCCTCTCTTCCTCCCTCTGGGACCATGATTTGAGGCAAAGACTCTCTTGCTGCACCAAAAACGCAGATTTTCCTCATTCCTAGGACTTCTAGTGTTTGTAGCTCTCTAGTACATTGATAGTCCCATTTTTCTTTTCTTTAGATCTTCTTTATCATGTTCACTTCCTGATTTGCAATAGTCCTTTTGCATGCTTTCCTTTCTTATAGCATTTCCTAGCATTTCCTTCTATACATTATAGTTTAGACCATTTTAATGCAAAACTCTGTTTTTCCTAGGATGCACTCATTTCATTGGTTGCTTGATTTTCCTGGTTGATTTTCAGTTTCTATGTAGCAGATCTCTTCCAACAGTATGCCAGCTTACCAGCAATCACACCCTCCATCTAATCCATGCCCTATAGGTCTCCCAAACCTCACCTCAATTTTGCCTTAGTTTCCTTCATTTTCCATAGAACTTCTTCCTCTCTCCTTGAGCAAACCCAATTATCTTTCTCTCTCCTGGTGATTCATGGTAGACCTTAGGTGCCATAACACCTCATTCCAACCTTCATCCACATTTTCCACCCACTTTGACAACCTCAAAACAGCAAAATTGCTCTCAGCCTCCTCCTGTAGGCCTCCTGTAGTTTTCCTGTTTTCCTTTTGTAGTTTTCCTGTGCCCTCCTGTAGTTTTTCCTGTAGGCTTTCTTTTGAAGGCCGAGTGTGGGAAAATCCCCCAGAAGGCCACCTAAGACCTCCTAGGACCCATCCACACCATCCTACATCCTCCGAAACTCCAAAACCGCCCTCTAACACCACTGGTTCGCTGCCACACTCACACATAATAAATTAGATGCATGTTAAATTCACATAAAAACACATAAATATCCAAAAATATGTTTTTTGCTTATTTACTTCCAGAAATAGCATGGGTAGATGTTTTTTACTTCCTTGAGTAGGTAATGGCATTTATTTCATGGTTTTCATAGTGTTTTTGGCAAAAGTAGAATTAGCTTGTTAATTAGGATTTACTAGGTTTTTCTTTACATTCCACTCTTTCTCCTTTCTGTAGTTAGAATAGCATCTGTAGAGTAATCTTTCTTTGCTTTCATCACACATAGAGCTTCTTATAAAATATATATAAGTTGGCTTGAGCTCCTAGTGATCTCGCACTGGCTGACCAAGTGACAACCTGCAGTGAGAACTATTACTTGTGCATATAGCACCGATGCTTCCAAGTTTGTTACGAACTACTGGGTTGATAAAAGTAAAGTTGGTAGCCCAGGAGTTTCAACATTCTTGCTGCAATACTGGCACTCACCAAAGTGTTGAACCTAGATTCTTTGATACTGATGAGCACCAGTATTGCAACAAGAGAGCTACAACTCCTAGAGCTACCAGCTTTTCTTTATCAACCCAGGGTTTGTACAAACTTGCAGGTGACAGTGATGTATACAAAGTACAAGTGATGGTTCTGCCTTTTGTCACTATTCAGCTGGCGAGAGACCACTATGGCTTTCAAGTCAGACTTCTATGGATTCAGAAGAAGCTTGATTGCTAATGAAAGAAAGAGAGATCTACTCTAGGAGAAAGCTTATCTACTGCAAATAAGGAAAATGACAAAAATCATATGCTAAAAACAAACCCTTCTCTAACTAACTACTGAGAAACTATGCTTTACAAAAATTTCAAACCAACATGTATGAAATTCTACTATCTAAAGCATGGAAGTTCAAGACATCAAACATCACTACTGTGCATGTAAAGGACTGAAATAACTCTGTTTTGTTCTTTTTATTCCTTTCCTAGAAAGTCAAGTGTAAACCCTAGTACCTTTTAGTGATGTGGCAGGTGGTTTGGCGATTATGGTGGATGGTTGGGAGGTTTAGGAGATGATTGGAAGGTTTGGGAGACCCTTGGGTGACTTGGTGTGGGTTCCTAGAGGTTTTCCCTCAATTCGGCCTCAAAACAGGCCACTACAGGAAAACCTATAGGATGTACTGGAAACCTACATGATTCCATGTATTTCTACAAGATACAGCCGAGAAAAAAACTATGGTTGCCAAAGGTGATGGAAGGTTTAGGGGAGGTGGTGGATGGGTGGAATGGAGTGAGAAAATGTCGAGGATCACTTAGAACTCAATACTAAGGTTAGGAGATGGTCGGATTTGCTCAACATGCTTGGAGGAATTTCTATCTAAAATGATGAGATTGGTGAAGATCTTCGTGAAAGCAAGGGATGATTATGAATGGATGAAGTTGGGAGGTGGTTGCCTGATATGAGATCCCTTTATATTTCTGAAGCACATGCTCTACATCAAACATTTCTAATTTCCACAAATTCACGTAAACAAAAAGAGTTCTAACAAGCTAGAAAAGCAAAATTTAATGAACTAGTTGTCTACTTTATGCATGAAGAAAATTGCTGAACAAAACAGAATCAAGGATGAGATCTACTGAAAGACTGAAGATGGAAGAGATGGTAACTAAATCCTACACTTTCAAAAATGCTCAAATTCTAGTTTAACTACAGTTAACTCTAAATCTTATGAAGAAATGGAAATCTTCCTTTTTGGGGCTACTTAAGGGTCTTTTCCTCAAATCATGATCCCTGAGGGAAGAGGTGAGGCAAAGACACCCACTACCAGCTTTGTGGCACTCCTTTTATCTCTTCTACCCTGCTACTGAAGTAAAGCACAAATGGAAGCAAACTAATAAACAACTAATCAAATCCACAATACTTGCAATGAAATACTTCTAGAGAAAATTTAACCATGAACCTATGAAACTAAGCTAAGCATATAGATACAAGAAGAGGAGCCTTTTAAACTAGGGTTGGGCCCTATCCCAAGAGCTTCAATGCTCTGTGTCAACTCAGTGTTGGATCAAGAAAAAACTCACTTCCATTAACAAAATAGAAAATTACATCAATGTCTTCCACAAGTCTGGAGCTCGAAAATAACTAGTGTTTTTGCAACAAAAATTTGAATCGTAATGAGGCTCTATGCCTCTCTACTTATACAATTGAAGTCTCCAATGACTTCCTTAAATCTAGGGAGGCTCGACTCCCAAACTCGAGATGAACTAATTCTTTGTCTATCATTTGCTCGGCTGCCTTTTGATCTTCATGACTTGGCTACTTGCACTTTGAACTGGTCTGATTAATGGAGGAATATTCGAGTGGGGGAGGAGTAAATGAGGAGGATTTACCTCCTACAATCTCTCTCCATTGTCCCATTTGAGTTTCAAACCTTAGTCTTACCAAAATTCCTTGATTTTCTCTTCCAAACCTACATTCAATGCATATTAGTCCACTAGGAATAATATCTCACTTTAACTCGTCTCATTAAACAAAATATAATCAAAACATGTAATAAGTTGTGAGAAGAGTTGATTTGACTAAGCTAGGAGGTGAGTTAAGGCCCATATAATCACCCAATGATAATTCTCATCATCACCCCCTACTAAAAGTGTTTCTCATCCTCTGAGCAGCTCAATCAATATCCATGTCTTTCATAGCTTTAGTGGCTTCCCTGACATCCCATGCCTCTGTTGTGGTTTCTTCTTCTTGTGCATAGAATCCTGCCTTCTTTTCTACCTCCTCCCACTACCTTCTTTCTTCCTCTTCCTTCCTTCCTTCTAACATCCCCAAGAGTAGTGGGGGATAGGGTTTTAGAGCCTTTGGATGGATTTATTGTACATGGGTGTCCTTTTCAATGCTTCTCTCATCCTTTGAGGAGAGTGGTATGTTTGGTCTTGAAAATGTCATACATTTCCATTACACTTTCACTATTATGTCCATTATATCACCTCCATTTCACTACTATGTCACTACTTTCATCCCACTTTAAATATCATTGGGCCACATTTATGTTTTTCCAAACTTTATTAATTCTTAGCCTTTTTAAGTGAATTTGTGGTTAAAAATTAGAAAATAATGTGCATATGCTTATACCTAACATGTGTGTTGATATTGTTGACATGTGTAGGTCAAAAGGAGACCTCTAGAAGACCTTTATGTGGCACCTTGAGGCCAAATTCGAATTTGAGTGGAAAGAATCATAGGATCAAGAGGATATGTGTCACATCTCCTAATTGTATTGAAACTTTAAGAAGACATGTGTCTTATCAGTTCCTATTTTGATTAGGACTCTATAGGTAGAGGGAGGGATTCATGGACTCTCATTAATGAGATGGCTTCTCATATTTTTGTATAATTAGGAGATCTCTCTCCTTCATTTGTTAGCTTGTTAGTCTTAGCTTAGCTTGGAGTTTATAGTTCTTCCTTGATGGCTTTTGAAAGCTTTGGGGAGCTTCGTTGTACTTTGTAATTTTGAAGAATTTGAATAAAGTTTTGATGTTCTCAACATGGAAGGAGATGTGAAGTAGATGTTATAGAGCACATTAGAATGTAAGGTAGAGTAGATTTTATTTTGTAATTATGCTTTGATTTCATTCATGTATGTCAATTTATTGCTTTCAAGTTTGATAGTTTAGATTTTCCATTCATGCTATTTTAATTCATGCAAGTGTGTTCAACTGGTTGATTGTAGATTAGTTTTTCTTTACATGTTCTTGTATTTGCTTATTAGTTTTTTCTCGAGCTTTTTAATGTATTTTCTGCATCAAGTAGTGATCTAAGATTTGCTTCTCTGTTGAACTTTTTAGTCTTTAAATTTTAGTTGTTATTCTTTGATTTTAGTGAGATTTGTTTGTTGCTATTAGCTAATTTAGATATCAAGTTCTTCATGTTATTTGACGTTATCCCCGGAGCCATGGCTTAACCTCGAAAAGCTACATGGCGAGCTATCAGATTATAAGTGAAGTAATTTGATTTTTCTTTCATTAATCTGCAAGTAGGTAATTTAGATATCAAGTTCTTTATGTTATTTGACGTTATCTACGGAGCCATGGCTTAACCCCGAAAAGCTACTTGGCGAGCTATCGGATTATAAGTGAAGCAATTTGATTTTGCTTTCATTTAGATATCAATTCTTCAGGTTATTTGATGTTATCTCTGGAGCCATGGCTTAAGCCCGAAAAGCTACTTGGAAAGCTATCGGATTATAACTGAAGTAAATTAATCTTGCTTTCGTTAGTCTGCAATTTTTGGTTTGTTTGAGTGCAATAGTTTAGATTTTATTTCTGTAATTAGATGGGCAGCAGAGACAGTGATTTCATGATCAACACTTCATCTTTTGCTTGATTTAAGTAGCTGCATATTTACACTTTTGTTCAAGTACTGATTTATCAATAGCATGTTTTGAGATCTTTTGAAGTGCTAAGTTTTGGAAGTTACCGTAAGGGACATAAACCTTGTCTTGAAATCTACATCCACACTCGACCTTTAAAAGTATTCTTAAGACCTTAGAATAGGATTTCCATTTGCATTAAACACTTTAGGAAACGAACAAGAACAAAACCCCAAAAACAACATAAACTATAAAACAACAAAGTAAAAAAAAGGTTAACTAAGCACATATGGTGCACCACACTTCATCAGTTTACGATACCCAGATTGATAATTTATGTAGAGAAATTTAAGACATTAAATTGATTAGACATTTTGGTGTCGTTGCTGGGGAAGTGTAATTACGAGACCTTATTTCTTACATCTAAAAAAAATTAATAATTCTTGAGTATGCTCTCTTCCTGCACTTTGTGTGATCTAGAGGATCAGAAAAAGAATTGTTATGAAAAAAAAGAAAGGAGACAAAATGAACTTCATCATTTCAATTGATTCAAAAAAAAATTTGAAACCCAACTGCTTTGATAGGTTCAAGTGTCCAAGATTGACTGGTTTTGGTTTGTAGTGGTCCTCAAAACATTGTGTCCTGTTTTAATAAGATTCTGCTAATTAGCTGTGGAATGCAGTCTGATTCCACAGCTAACTGTGAATTCCGCATCTAATTTCAAGGTTTAACAGGTTACAGGCATCCAATGAAGAAACTGACCACATGGGCATCTTTGGAATTGTCCCGACATGGATCTTATCCTAGTCACCCAACTCAGATTGAAAGAAACCAAATTATATGGCTATCTCCATTCCTAATTTTCGCTGTGGCCTCAATAGAAAATCTGCGTTCCTGTTCAAGCTTTGGCCTTAAAAAGAACCTACAAAAGCATTAGCCTCCTCTAGTTATTTTTCTGACTCTTGTAACTAGTAGCAGCAGGCCAATGTTAGTAAAAATCTTCAACAGTCATCCATATTCCATCCATTGTTGAAGTATCATCAGCATTGTTACTGTTGGTATTTGTCATCTCAATTATTTCTCCTCTTCTATTGAAATAATTCGACCGAGGTTAGGGGTTTGATTTGCCTTGAACTGAATTAGAAAATCAGCTGAAGAAGTAGGTTTCCCATGATATCTGAAACTCTGAAACTCGTGAAATTCTTTTATCCCTCTGTCCAGCCAAAACATTCCAACTAAGACCATACCTATATGGAGATACTTGCCAACATTTATGAGTAAATCAGTAACTTTCCAATGCGATGTAAGGATCATAATATGGGATTATATTGTGTTATGCTATCGATTCAAGAGAACATAACATATGCAATATCAATTGAGCGGAGGTTCATTATAACATAGTTATACAAAGAGCAGGGAGCACGAGCCAGAAAGCGAGAACATATGACCGAAAGAAAAATACATGTTCAGGATGTCCTTGAAAAATTCCAGCACTGTTCATTTACTATTTCCTGTGTTCAAATTGCAAATCAAAACAAAAAGCTAAATGCAACAATTCATAAAAATACATAATAGTTAATCCACAAATGCGTAATAGCTAAAAAAGCGTCAAATTTTTAATGCACGATCTAACCAAACGAAGGTGAATTTGGAAAAAATAAAACATGATGTTTTTTTCCAATATGGTCAATTAGATAACCTAGAAACCATTTTAAGGAAGTTGAAGCGGTTTGGGAGATTTTCTTGGTTATTTAAAGCCTCTTTTTGCATGCCACGTGAGGAAAAACAGATTTAAATTAATGAACAAGTTGTTGATTTAATTCGACGTGATTGGAGAGAGGAATTCCTATTTGGGAATCAATTGTGTGGTGGCATTCAACTCCTGATTACATGCCTCCCATCTTTAATAAACTCATACTTCATCACACACATGTTTAACAGCAAGACGTATCCCAATTGAATACGACTCTTCCTCAAAGCTTTTCACGTTTGCTGGCTGCATGGTTTGGATCTGAATTCTATCATGTGAAATTTTTATGTGTGGTTAAGTCACTTGAAAGGGAATTGCTTACACAGTTGCTAACTTGTAATTAAATGCTTCCAGACATTCATGAGAATACATTGTTGGCTCGTGCTTTTATTGTGATTATCATGGTGGTCACATGCTTACACTGCAGGAGAGAGCACAATATTGGGACAGAATCACCTTACACGAGTTAGAAATGAGAAGAGTTTCTAGCAATAAACTAAGCAGTATTCTGGTGATATTGTTGTTCTTGTTTTTCTGTGGACATAGGAGAGTGCCACATTCAAATGAGCTAATTTGAGCTTCTGCCTAATTTGTAAACTTTCCTTTACTTTGACCAGAAGGGCTTGTTATGTCAGAGATAGATCTGCATGTTGGCTCTGCATTTGTCGTATGTTGTGTTAATTTTAATTGCAAATACAGACATTTGCTTATTACCATCTGAAACCGTTTTGCTTCCACATAACCACTCTATTTTCATATATCTGTCTTCTACATTGGTGTTTGCATAGTAAAAAAAGGCAGAATGGGTCTCATTGTGAGGACAAAGCCCAAAGAAGTCATCAAAGTTGTTGAAGATATCATGCATTTCCATTACTCTGATATATTTTCATCATTTAAACTGTTTTGCTTCATATACCATTTAAAAAAAAATTATTTTTCAGGCAGACAGCGAAGAATTTTCTTTTGAAAAATCGAAGAGAAGATCATGAATAATTGGTCTTGTGCACCAGCTGTGATCTTAGTCTCTCTCTCTCTGGTACTTGGCTGTACAAAAACTCTTTTCGAATAACTTAAATCAGAAAACTGATGGTTGGTTGTCTTTTAGCTATGGAATGTAGCCCGATTCCGCAGCTAACTGGCAATTCTGCAGCCATTTTCATACTTTTATAGGTTATAGGTGTCAAGAGACGAAACAAACCACGTCGGTAGTTGGGAAAATGTCATTACATGGATGGTGTCCTATTCATTTGATCCAATTCAATGAAAAATACCCCAAACAAAGGAAAGTCAAAATGTTTGTTATCACTAAGTCGCCACACTAAGTCGCCGCATGTCAAGAAAAAAAAACAATTTTGAATCAATGAAATGAATAAGTTATTTGCTCACTTTTCTAAAGGTATTGATTAATTTTGGACTGATGATGAAAGATGAATGGCTAATTTTTTATTTAAGATTTTTAGCTATAGGAATTGTGCACATTTCGCAGCTAAAGTCCAATTCCGCAGCTAAACATCAATTTGCAGCTGAAAAACCTCATTGTTTAAATCAGCCTAACTTTCTCATACAAAATCAGATTTTAATGATTCAAGTATCGTTGGAAAGATCTCAACAACATCTACAAAATGAGAAATCCATCATTAGAGGTTGAAATGGTAAATAATGAAACAAATTGCAGAAAAGAAGCAACATTCAACTTGGGGCACCAATTCCAAAGCAAGTATAAATTCTTTTGATTTTTCCTTTGAGAACTTGTTTCATTAATACAAATTCTTAGTTTTATGTGTAAATATCATAACTAGAGATATTGATCACCTCTCTCCTTTGAAAATCTCACATTCCATTGCAGAAGAAGTATTATTTTTTTTGCAGGTTCCAGGAGGAAGGACAAATGACTACACGAGAATGGTATCTTTCTAAGAGACCAATTTGTTTCATAAGAGGATGATCAGCAACAAAGAGGAAATATGCTGATGCAAAATCAGATCCAAACAATTGAAATACTTTCAGATACTATTCTCTCCATCACATCCATACCTCATAATAAACCATTCATCTCATTTTCCTCCATATTTTCCATTTACATTCACATACACTTTCTATCTCTTTTTGTCCATTCATAACCCACAAATAAAAGCAAGAGGCTCATTCACATGCTTATTGCCCATTACCATTTCTGCTCTCCATTGCCATCTTCCATTTTCATCTTCCCTTTCCTGTCATTTTCATTATGCAAATAAGCCTTGCTTTAATGCAAATGATTGAGTCCATAGTCCTTTGAGTCTAAGTTCCTTGTAAAGACACCTTGAGGCTTACATGCCTTAATGGAAAGTTCTCATGCTGACAAACAATGGGAATACATTAATGTCCCTTGTTTATCAGATCTTCTAGGTGACTCGATATCGGCAAATTCATTTGTACCTAGCAAGATGTGTTTGGGCATCTTGACTCTCATTGTCATCAATGGTGAGAGTTCTCGTGTTGACTAGTGACATCCATTATTGGTCACTAAGTCAACAATTTCCTGCTATGTTCGACATCAGAACATCTTTTCACATAGTAGGAATTGTGCCAATGAGTTTTGAAGACATGAAGACTATTATTTTCATCATTTTGGAGCAGATTCAGCAAGTTTTAGTAGAAGCAATAAAAAGTCATCTTAACTCTTTATCCATGACTCTTATTGTTCAGCCACTTGAAGAAGAATATGATCATAATTTTGTAGCCACCACACATACAACTCATCCATTCCAAAGGGTAAGTTAAGGTACATCATTTTCTAACTTTTAACCATAGAATTCCATAAAAATCTAGAATGATAATTGTTGGAAAAACATTTATCTTCCTGATTTCATAAAATTGCCAATACCATCAGTTGGGGGGGAATACATTCATCTCCATATCTTTCCATGTCCATATCATACTTAGGAGCCCACATACTTCTAACATATATTAACTATTACATTGTTATTATGAGCATACAATGGCTTTTCAAAAGTGCTTAAAGGATAAATTGGATACAAACAAAATCATGGTTGTCACACTGTTAAGGGACAGATTCCCCTAGGGTCTTGGGTTAATACCCTAGTAGATCAAAGGTTATCTACACAGAGAAATACACATTCCATACGACCATGATGATAATATAAACAAACTCTACGATGAGAGGCGTACCTGGGGGTCCTTTATTTGAGAAGATCCTGCCAGGGTCCAAACCCTCTTGGAGTTCCTTTTGCTCCTTCAACCTGCAAAACGATCAATTCAAGGAAGTACAATAGTATATGGACTAAACATCATGAAGAAATCATCTTCATAGTATATTGAATGGTAGTTAGTTATGCAATTAGAAGAACCATTCATATATGAATCATAACATTGATGTTATAAACATGAAGAAGATTTATATCAGGAACAAAGACAAGTGTTTCTTTTTTTATAGACAACTAAAGTACAGAAAGGAATAATTTCACCTGATTCGTCCTTTCGTAGGCTCTACGCGGAACCATCCTCTGGATTCATCTAGTCTCAAGCCTTTAACAAACTCCTTCCATGAATTACTCCATGATATCTCAAGTAGTAGAAAGACATCACACAAGGAAACAAGAGTTTCCTTTAAATGGGGGAAGTGCAGGAGGCACTAAGATCTTCAGACCTCGTCAGGGAATTCTTAGCAGAGTAATATTTCTCTCTCTTCTCTCCCTCCTTAGGCCTTCCCATTGAAGCCTTTTTATACTTCTCTGAAAGTAGTGTTTTAGTTGGGAATTCGTTGGGAATAGTTGGGCCACGGGCACTAATAGGTAATAAACAGGTGAAACCCGTGATCTCCGCCTGAAATTAAAGATATTTAATTTTTTTAAGTGTTTTAAGACACATACGCAGGTTTGGTATACACAAACCCATGTACACATGCGTTTAGCTCAGGGAAATGTCGCGTATAGGGAGTAAAACACTATTTTTTATTTTTTTGACCAGGTCTGGAAGGAGGGGTTGCCCTAGGCCATGAGTGCAGCATCAAAAACTTCAAGAGTGAGTTTTGGAGCCATAACAGATGCCCCCTAATATATGAGGTCAAAAGGGGTACATGATAGCCGAAATGTATTAAGCAAGTTCATGGAAAGGAAATCTGTCAAAAACTGAGAAGGACTTCACTAGAGTTCAGCCTGCCAAGCCACAAAAGGAGATCAGAAAGAAACATTGTCTGAGGCGGGCATACCCATGCTCAGAGAAAGTAAAACATGTCTGGATATCAAGTACAAGCAGATCCACTAAGTATACAAGTATAAAAGACTGGAAAATACATAATGGATCATCTGATCATGATCGAACAAGTACATGTCTGAATATCACATATAAGAATGTCAATGATGATGAAGGATAAAGCGGATCACTGATATCAAAGATTGATCCCAAAAAGTACCAAATGAACATGATGGAATAAGATGGTACTACACTGCAAACTTAGGTGCCAGCATATAAAATGTCACCATGAATGACTGCAACTTATAAGGTGGAGTGGTATCAACTAGCAGCAATAGGAGCAACTGTCAAGTGAACCAATGAATGATGATACAACCTGAGGTCTTTGCTGACCACCGTGGTACATTTCTATAGCATGGGAATAAATGATCTGAAGTCAACCATGTGAGAAATCATTTGATTACCGGTCATTGATGTATACCGTTAACAAATGCAAGACTACTCACCGATAATGATAATGAGCGTCAAGGTACCCAGTACAATCTAACAAGTGTGAATAGATGAGCTGAAGTCGATCACCTGTAAGAATCTATCAATCAGGAGACAATGATGGTTTTCCGCTGTCGATAGTGAAGGATCTGCCACTAATGACTGCAAACCCCAAGGTACTTCCAAATGGACTCTAGATCTTAGCCCCAGAGCAATAAGTCGTAGTCGATAGGGACAGATCGCTAGAAGGAAGGCATTAAGGCATCCTTCATCAATATAGCGTGAGTGTAACCCATAAGCCAATAATGTGGAAGGAATCAGACGAAAAGGATGTAGTAACTCGACTGAAGTACATTTTCAGCATACGTAAGATGTGGCTAGCGCATGACAGAAACCCTTTGAACCAACCAATAATGAAAGCTGACACAGAGGCGAGTTATCCACCAATAGGGTCAAATGGAAACCAAGGTACTGCACGAATCCCAATGTGTGATAATGTAAGTTGATGTCGAACACAAGGGAAACCACTCAGTCAAAGACCCATAATATTGATCGATGTTGAGCACAAGGTGACCTATCAGTAATGAAAATAGGGGCCAGGGTGCATCTCTAGGCCTGTCCTCAGAGCAAGATGTCATCGTCGATAACGACAAGACCCGCTAGCAAGAAGTTAATGGGGACCTTCTCAAACCGACACGAGTAAAGGACCAATAGAGCTGATGTGATGATAGACATGATACTGACAACCATGGATGGATGACTAAAAAATGAGTCAAGAGACACTGCAGAGAGGTCGACTTAGGATAACTTTCCTTGAAGAAAAGGACGACTCAATGTGACTATGTGGCAGCATATGATGACTCTGTATAAGTTCGTCATGCAGGAGGCATGAACGAACCCTTCATATGATTATAAGAGGTAACCAATTGGGGGAGAACTAACTCAATAACAAGGTTAAGGCATACCTAAGTCAAACTAAATCCCGCCCAAACGGAGAAGACTTTGTTTTGAGTGCTTTGTTCAAGGGCGACATGACTAACTCCAGCTGCCAACAATAAGTGGAAATATTGTCCCATTCCTGCTCTTTTTGGAATTTATAATTTTTTTTGTCTTTTTCTTTTAAGTTGGAAAAAGAATAAAATAGTTCTATAGTACAATGGAAAGAATTAGTGTCAGTGAAGCAGATGATCTAGTTCCTGGGATTGGAACAATCCTGTGCTCAATGCAGGGAGGCGAAAACTAGTCAAAGACACTCAAAGGTATGTTCCTTCCACGGGTCAAGGTGTGTCAAGTTGCAAAAGTCAAAGGTATGCAAGTTTGATTTTGCAGTCGTCATGGTCAAAAATTGGCTTAAACACGATTCCAAGTGAAGCCGGCTCAAGGCCAAAAGGTGCAAATGGTCAAAATGCAATGCAGTAGTACAACTCAACACAAAGGAGCCTTTATGGTATAAGGCCAGAACGAAGCGAAGAAGCAAAGAGGAATGAGTCTTCATCGCATAAGTCATGGTGGGACTACAGAGGACTCCCGAGCCTACTCAGATCAGAGTAGCATGGGCAACAAATGTCAGTGAGGTGCTAACTACGATGCCCATGAAAAGGATGGCTCTACCATCGTGTCATG
The DNA here is from genome assembly GCA_000404065.3 of Pinus taeda. NCBI lineage: Eukaryota > Viridiplantae > Streptophyta > Pinopsida > Pinales > Pinaceae > Pinus > Pinus taeda. The sequence continues at coordinate 41,454 of APFE031489449.1, forward strand.
ATTAAAAAATCGGTGAGTGAAAAGTGGTTTATGAACCATAACACAGTGGGATCGACCCTATGGCAAGAGTATCGACAAATGGAGGCTAGTATGCATAATGCAATGGAAAAATGGCTTCCCTAACTTATATGCCAATAAGACAACGATAGCTACCATGACGGGTCCACAGTCATGCAATTGTCTTGAAATTGTTGAAAAACGTCCAAAATGTCCTGAAAATCAAATCATTCTCGACGTTCCAAGCTCCCAAGTTAAAAGTTACATGAGACCAACAAAATCAAGTTTTGAAAAAATTTCGCATTTTCAAAGCCTATAAAAGAGTTTTTGGTCTCACGATTTTCACCATTTGAGTTTGAGAGCAAAGGAGTGGAGCAAAAGGAGCAAACATTCCCATACACCACATTCAACCGTTCAAATCCTTCCAAAATCACCAGGTAACCCTTAAACTTGTCTTGTTATCGATTGTGACTAGTTTTAGAATTTTTAATTTAAGTTTTACCAATGAACGTTTTGTCAAAAATTTCACCGTGGCATATACGCGGGTTGTATATATGAAACACGTGTACACGTAGGCCCTACACACGACTATGTGTAAATGGACCCACGTATATGCCGCGAACATTTCAAACAAAAAAACTAATGGTATAAAATCATTTTTTCTTCAGGATGCCAGTCACTTGGTGAGAAAGAGAGCATAGCTCAGTGGATGATGAGGTTATGAATGATCCTAATGATTTGGATGCCTTACGGGGATGTGGTTTGCTAAAATTCTTCAAAATGCCAAATGTGAAAGAAAACACATGTCTGCTTGAGATGCTCATTGACTACTAGAGCATCGAGGATGATTCGTTTATGATTGACCAGATGCCACTCAGGATAGAAGTAGAAGACATTTATTTCATCACAAGCCTTTCCCAAAGGGGAGAGGTAGTACATTCCAGGGGCAGGACACGAGGCAGTCTCTCGATCGAGGACTACGTACATATATATTGCCCGAGACATCCAAAAAAGGTTGTAAGTCAAATTTCAATCACACATGTGGAGAGTTTATCGTTGAGGATAATACTGTTCACTATAGCTAGAGTGAACAGATCAACTTCTTTGCATCAGGCATCACGACTAGCCATGAGCTTGGCGGTAGATTGTCTCACCACCGTATTTGACTAGTGTACTCCTCTTCTGGCTAGCCTGAAAAGCCAGCTTACTTCTATCAAGAGAGGGTAGACCAAAAACTTCGGATATGGGATTATTTTGTGTTCTTTCTTTTTTGAGAGGATCCCTGCACTTCATCTTAGAGTATCGGTTTCAATCAGCACCCCACGAGATCCATGAATGGGTAGGTGGGCTGACTTGATGAAACGTCTCGGAGGTGGGGACATCCCACGGACTGCATTTGATGATGACTTCTTCTCCTGGTGGGAGCAGCAGATCATCACCGTAGATGACTACCCTTATGCTGGGTTGGATTTATGAGGAGATCCCGATCTAGTATTACCACCGACCGCAGCATGGGGCAACATTGGTACGTGTTTTTTGATTTTATGATTTTTTTTAATTTTTCAATTATAATAATGAATTTTGAAAAACGTTTTTGATAGGATTCAAATGACTAATATAATTATCATGTTCCAGATATTGGGCCGGTATGACCAGATGAGTTCCCATGGCATAGACGTCACGGCTGAGGGGCCGAAGAGGCAGCTGCAGACACAAAGCGACTACTTCACACAGTTCAGCGGCACTTGGTGAGACTAACTCATGGAGTATCGATGGCAGTCGTAGAGGATCTTCCTGTAGATATGTAGCGTCATGTGGTTGGCATGCCACGAGACTGGGTCCGCACTCTTAGGTGTGTGGACAATGTAGTATTTGCCTACTTAGCCTCTCATCCTGAGCCAAGGCATTCGATGTACTATACATGATTATGGGCATTTAAGTCCCAATTTTTTATATTATTTTTGGACAGACTTATGTACACTCAAGATGTTTTATGATATATATATATATATATCTATCTATATATATATATATATATATATAATATATATAATATATATATATATATATATATATATATATATATATATATATATATATATATATATATATATATATATATATAATATATAGATATAGATATATATATATATATCTATATATACAATTTGAATTTTTGATGCTTGATATTATTGTGATGAATGATTGATGTGCCAGTCTAATGCTTGATTAGTGATAGAATCAGCTAACCAATTATGAGATCTTGGAATGTGCAAATAATTAATAGAAGTAAATGATCTTTGCAACAACCTCACCCTTAAATACTGGCGATATAAACATGGATCCCTTACCCGATAAATGTTATTCAATTGTGACACTATCAATTGTGAATCAAGATAAACTACCAACGTGTTGATTTCGTGGAAAATTGCCTCGGATAGTAAATTAATGATGGCAGTATACTCAGCCATATTATTTGAAGCGGGACCAATGCATACTCCCCTTGATACCATCAACTGACCAGTTGGATAGTAGAGTACCCAAGCTATGGAAGTGATGTTCCGAGTGTGCCGACTAGTACCATCGGCGAATCCAAAATAGACCAAGTCATCCATCAACACCTGCCACAGTAGACCAAAAAGTGTTGATTTCAAAAACTCTCAATGAGATATGTACAAAGCAAAGTACTTAAGCCATTTCCTAGCTGCTACTTAAGCAAAGTACTTCTTGAGGTAGAGCCCATTTCGGGGCTCCACCAACTTGTTTCCTTCAAAATCGATTAACTCATACGACCCTTTTTCTAAAACTTGTTTAATTATGAAGGGACAGTACCACATAGGCTTGAACTTGCCTGCCCCCAAGGTGTCCTTATCTTGATCATAGACCAAGACAAGGTCGCCTTCAAAAAATATTTGAGGACGGACAACTTATCATACTGAGTTTTAACCCTTTTCTTATGAGCCTCATTTATTGTGGCAACATCTCGACGCTGCTCATCGAGATGTTCCAAGTGAAGGAGGCGCTCTTCGAGACTAGAGGTCTCTGGAAGGAGCTCAACATCTAACTTAAGGGATGGGATTTCACATTCAACAAGAAAGATAGACTCCATCCTATAAACTAATTGAAAAGGTGTACAACCTGTAGCAGTTTTTATGGAGGCTCGGTATGTCCATAGAGCCAGATACAATATAAGATGCCAATTGGACCGATTTTTATCGATTGTCCTTTGCAAGATCATCTTAAGAGTTTTATTTATAGCCTTGACCTGTCCATTGGCTTGAGGATAATAAGGAGATGAATGTTCCTACCGGAAACCCAATTTGAGAGCCAATTCAGACATTAGTTGATTCTGGAAATGATTGCCATGGTCAGTGACAATCTCTCTCAGGATACCGAACCTTGAGATAATCTGATTAAAAAAGAACAATGCCGCTGTTTCACTATCATTTTTATAAGTGGGCATGGCTTTAGCCCACTTCGTGAAGTAGTCTATGGCCATGATAATTTACTTGTGATTCGTTACTGAAGGCAGATTACAAGTTGTAAAATCAATACCCCACTTAGTAAAAGGACTGACAGTGACAACGGGAAAAAGAGGAGCTGGATGTGTGCGCATCTTCCGAGTATAAATTTGACAAGGGTGACAACATTTGACCGCTTCAACACAATCTTTGAAGAGAGAAGGCCAAAAATAGTCGGCACGCAAGATACGCTGAGCTGTAGCAAGCCCTGATAGATGACCACCACAAGCTCGACTGTGGTAGTCATTGAGCACTGACTCTGCTTCCTCTAAGGTTAAACAACACCAAAGGATTGAATCAACCCCTCGACGATATAATGTATCATCAATGATAACATAATTTTTAGCCAGGTGACGTAATTTTCGACGTTCATCCTTAGAGAAAGTAGAGGGAGACTTCGAAGTTTGGAGAGAGACAATGATATCTCCATACCAAGGGTCAAGTGAAGGGATGAGGAATAAATGTTCGTTGGGAAAATTTTCCTCATAAATAGTATCCTCTCCACAAGGCAACTTGGAAATTAGCTCGGCGAAAACCATAGATTTCTTAGACTTGGCGGACAAGAACTTGAGATCAAATTCTTGTAGAATGACTATCCATCGATTATATTTGCCCCCAATCACTCCCCTACTTTGGACACACTAAAATGGATTGACCGTTGTTAAGAAAAAAGTTTTGCGTAGCAAAATATAATGGCAGAGCCACTGGACAGCATGGATAGCTACCAAGGCCAATTTCTCAACAGGAGAATAGTGAAGTTCAGGGCCTATCAAGCCTCGCCTTAAATAGTAAATCACATGCTTCGTGAGGGCATCGTCTTCCTAAACGAGAACCATACCAATGGTTAATTCTGCTGCAGCGAGATATAAAAGGAAGTCCCTACCATAATCCGATGGACTCAAAAGCGCGATAGAGACTAATGCCTTTTTCAAAGCATCGAACAACCGCTGCACAAAGTTGTCCCACATGAATGGAAATCCTTTGTGTAGAAAATGCATAAACCCTTTAGTGATCTCGGCATAATTCGCTATAAACTGTCTTAAGAAATTAGCCTTCCCTTGAAGACTTTGAAGTTGCTGAATTGAGGACGGGGGAGGCAATTGAATTATTGCCTCTACCTTGAAGGGATCAACCCTAATCCCTTCATTTGACATAATGAACCCTAATAACCGACCGGACGTAACCACGAAAATGCACTTATTGGGATTCAATCAGATCTTATAAAAAAGACATCACTCAAAAACCAATCGAGGATGACTAGGGTGATCAGTTCTCTTTCGAGAACAAGTAGCGAGATCATCCAAGTATGCTTCAATGATATGTTTAATGTCGTGGAAAGCATATGACATGGCCCGCTAGAAAGTAGCTCCAACATTTTTAAGACCAAAAGGCATCTTTTTGTATGCAAAGGTACCCCAGGGACATATAAAAGTTGTCTTATGTTAATCTTCAGGACGGATATAGATTTGATTATAACCATAAAAACCGTCCATGAAGGAAAAAATCTCATTGCCCACACACTCGTCAATAATCTAATCAATGAATGGCATGGGGTAATTATCTTTTGGACAAGCCTTGTTTAGGTCTCTAAAGTCGATGCATACTTGGATTGTTCCTTGCCTTTCATCCACAGGGACTGGATTAGAAACCTAATCCGTAAGAGGAACAGGGTATATAAAACCTGCCTTGAGCAGCTTCTCTACTTCAGCTTTAATGGATGCTGCTTTCCTAGGATTAACTGGTCGAAGCCTTTGATGAACCAGTTTGGCATTTTCATACGCCTTGATCTCATGTTGAACTATAGAAGGATCAATGCCAGGCATTTCTTCATAAGACCAAGCAAATACATCTCGAAATTCCTTAAAAAGGTTGGTGTAAATTTGAATTTCTTCAGGGGAACATTCGATTCCGATGAAGAGATTCTTGATCATGTTAGGGTTCCTATAGATGTTTATAGATATCGTTTTTGAAATCAACGACATATTACCTTCGGCATGAAAGTGTGCTGGAGCCAAAGGATTTGATACCACACAAACATCACTAGTAAAGAGCTCGGAGAACCTAGATTCTACTTCCTGCAATGGAGGAAGAAAATATGAACGATGGTGTAAGTCTTCCCAAGGTCGATCTGTACCCATCATTACTTCTAGGATTGCTTCTTCAGAAGGTAAAACCATATCTAATCAGTCCAAGGTGGAGGTAGAATCAAGGGTCTAGGCCGGGGCCACATCACCATCTAGCTCCTCCTCAGAAAAAGGAGTAGAGTGGTTGTCTGCAGAGTTGACGATAGACTGATATCTAAGCTCAACTACAGACACAAGGAATGCCATTCCATTAACTTGTCCTTTAGCTAATGTGGTCGTAGGTGAAGGCGAGGTCCAAGGGTCTAAAAATTAATGAGTTTGGAAGAACTCTTCTCGAGGAGACTCCTTAGATGATGAAACGACATTAATTCTAGCAATAGGAGAGGGGAAATCAAAGGTACCCATCAATGAAGAATACATCCCAACTCCTAGATTCATAGTCTAGGTTAGCATCAATGACTTCTACTTCAATAGTGATGACCTTCCCATGAACACATATAGGAAAGGTCGGGATAATGCCATGCGGCTTATGAGAATGCCCATCAAATGCAGTCAGGAGGGTAGGTGAAGGGACAGCCGAAGGCGATCCAATGGCCTTCCAGCATGACATCGACATGACGCACGTGGAAGCTCCTTCATCAATAACGGTACGAAAAATGTTAATTTTCTGGTATGTAGATTTTATTTGAAAAGCCATATGATGAGGGAGTCGCTTTTTGACATTTAACATGTCGAAAGTGATCAGTAAAGAGTTAGCTGGATCAACCGCTCCAATTGCCAACAGTAAAGCACTTCGTTGAGCTGGACACAACTAGAGAACCTCTATAGTAGACATGGCGCATGGACTCTGAGACAGATCCTCAACAATGGAGTAATTTTGGATGGCCCTAGCATTAGGATTAATAGTCACGCATTTAGCGGAACCTTTCAGTATCCTTGGTATAGTCTTGATAGGGGGTCGCTCAATATGAAGGTCAGTATTTCTGGGAGTAGCTTTGTCCTTGGATGTTTCAGCTTCACCGTAATCATGCGACCGAGTGGCCACATGGAAATTAGAACCCATCATGAAGAGATTTGATGATTTCTCCCCTTCTTGGTTGCCCCCCGCGGAGGTACCTGGATTTGAACTCGCGCCAACAAGCATTTGCTGCCCTTGGGGAAAAGGGTTGGTTAACATAGCTTGAGAGCTAGAAGTCCCTTGCTGCCCTAACAAGAACTGAGCATCTTGAATCTTTGGGCAGAGATGAGTTAAATGGTCTTCACTGCATAACTTACATGGAAACTTGACTTTCTTTCTAGACTCATTTCTACCACCACCAACATTATTGCCAGATTTATTTGCATCAGGCTTCCCATCTTGACTCTTTTTCTTACCTTGTCCTTTCTTCTTCCCATTGGAATTTTTATTTTCTTTGGGGTTGTCAGATTGGACGGCATTAATTGAAGAGGGTTGGGAAGATGAAGGGTTAGACGATGTGACCTGGTTGGTAAGAGCAGTTTGTAAAGACAACTGTTGCAATTGGCTCAACAAGCTCACCGCATTTGTGTCTACCAATCCAATGATACCATCCACATGGGGACCTAGCTTCGACTTGGCTATATCAACCTTAGTCCTGGGAGCATCAGGCAAGATTTTTTGTAGAATTGCAGACTGAGAGTAAATCAATTCTAATTGTTGGGCGTTAAAAATAGCTTTCTCCTCAGGATAGACTCTAGACAATGAGAAATCCTTAGAGATTTCAAGTTGTAAAGATTTCAAAAACCATTCGAGATGGTATTCTGGCGGAATGTTGGCTTTAATGAGCCTCTTTCTCATCTCCATTCCTGAATATGGTCAGAAATGTGAGTTGCTGTGTCCTGACGAAAAGTGGCTAGAAGTTCAGTTCCGACATCATAACAGATAGGCAACTGGAAATGATTTAAGAAAATATTAGCTAAGCCAGCGAAATATGTAAAGATACCGCCTGGCAACTCTATATACCAATTGGCCGCATTACCAGTCAAGGTGCATTGAAAAAGTCTTAATCTAATCGAGTCATCAATAAGGGAGTTTGATGAGCACCACAAATGGAATGTGGTTACATGGTCGCCTGGGTCTTCACCGCCCTTTGCTTCGAGTTTTGGAATGTCCGAAGGGAGTTTGGTTGGGACCAGAGGCCAGGCTGGATTGTATTTGATTGGATCATTTGTTAATTTCGTGAGATCTGGCAAGTTGAAAGTTGCTAGAAAAGGAAGCTTAGGGGACTTTGGGGATTCCACCCAGACTGGGCGGAGCTCCCATAGTTCTGAAAATATTGGCCTGGATTTTGGAAGGCACCAGGCTGCCCGAAGTAGCCAGTAGAACCAGCTGAACCCAAAGGCGAACCTTGTGATCCAGCAAAACTCGGAGTTTGACCAACTCCAGCCGAAAAACCTCCATAACCAGCGAAGTTCCCTCCTAAAGGATTATAAGGAGTCGATAACCCATGATACGGATTCCAAGCAGAAGCTAAGGGAGGAATACTTCGAAACGAACTAACTGTGGAGTATGGCCTATTACCTTGTTGGCTGAAAAATGGATTCCCAATTCCCATGCCACTAACTGCAGGGTTAGTCCAACCTTGAGAAGGATTACTGCTTTGTCCTAAAGAAGAAAAAGGCATAGATCCAATTGTTGGGTTGGAATGTGGTATATGACCACTTCCGAAAGGAAAACCCTGAAATGAAGTCGATCCATCCATCATGGATGTGGAGGCACTAAACGGAACTGACAGAATACCCTGTGAATGGGTGCCAAACGGGAAGAATCCAGAACTAAAAGCATTGGATTGGGAATTTCCACTCATAGAAGGAATGTAGGTAGACCCAACTAAGGATGTGCTAGGAAAAGACCCAAATAAAGAAGAAGAGGGGATGGAAATAGTTCCTCCCCCTTGTACTAATGTTGGAATCTGCATAGTTGTATCACTTGTAGTGGTTATCGATGGTAAGTGCGTATTGTGACCTGGACTTCATGGTCTATGCGTCGGAGTCCCAACATATTGTAATACTTCGGGATAACTAGAAGGTAGGGGAGAATTCGGAGCCACTAACGACTCTGGGAGTTCTTCTACCTCTATGTTATCTTCCATTTGAAAGAGAACTCGAGAAGAAACTGGACTATTCCTCTCTTGTTTTGTGAAAGTACTAGGCCTATCTTGAACACTAATGCCCCTAAGAGGAGGATCAATCCCCGATGCATCAGCCACCACGGGATGAAACCCATCGGCAGTATTACCTATGTGCCTTCTAGGAGAAGGCTCTAAACTTGGTGGTGAAAGACCACGAAGTCTTGGAGACTGTCTAGGCAATCGGTCAACCAATTTGAATTTTTTTTTAAGATCTACTTAAAGACTCAAGAAAAGATGAAAGCTAGGCTGACTAAGAGAACATAGCACACACTAAAAATTCCCTAAAAGATATCAGCCAGTCAAACAACTTTCAAGTATTTCCATTTCGGGGGATGAGGACCGGACACCAAAATACAAGAAGTTGAAGTAAGGGGCCTTTTGAAGATAGTCTGGGATATTAACAGCTCAGTCCTACCAACAAAGGTAACAGAGGAAGTTACGCTGACCTCCTAACAACAACCTGCACTAGTGCAAGCCCCCAAGCTTCACAAGGGTGCCCTCTAGTAGTATCGCTGAGAGTGATATAACGTTGACCTCAGGTGCCACGAGATTCCCCTCTGCAGCAACCTATGTAGATCCCTAGGAGTAGCAACTGATGTTACCAACTCGTGTTAGAATCCAGGCGGAATATTCTTGAGGTAAGATCCGACAAGTAGGAGAGGGGGTATCTCTCTTCCTTGTCTTCAAAAAACCTCATGCTTAACTCCCAAATCCGAAGCTTTCTTGGTCTCCCTAATGCTATTGGATTTTCACTCACTATTCAGACTCCTATGTTTGATAGTTTAAATGGCCTTGGAGAGTTTTCTCTCCACTTGCCTAATCCAAGGCCATAAAATATCCTAAAACTTGTTGGTGTGTGTAACTTGACAATTATAAAAAGTTCTAGTATATTTTAATTAGCACTTGTTTTTAAATGGGTTGTTCTTTAAGTCAAGGGGTAAGTGGAAATGCAACTAGTGGTGTTTAGACGCAAAAGAAATTAATAGAAACCAAACTATATGCAAATGCACTTGTTTTGTTTTTCGATGAAAGAAATTTCTACTAGGTTCAGAGGAACTTCAAAGAAAGTAACAAATTTTTCTTTTCTTTTCTTTTACTCAAGCTTCACACTCACAAAAATTAACAAAACTATGGATGCCTAAAAAGATGCACAAATTATTCCCAATACAATAAATACATGCTGATGAAAAACTCAAAACTACTCTTAAATCAAGAAATGAAAGTTACTTGTTTATCAATTTTTAATTTGCCACTTAAAATGTTTAGATAGAATATAAGTTGCTGATGCTCATTCCGTCCAAACACTAAAAACAAGTTTCAAGACAAACAAAAATGCACTTTCACTCACAAAAAGGAAACTAAATCAAAACAAAGTTCAAGAAAGAAAAACCAAGTTTTCAAGAAGTTTTCTTCAAAAGCAAAACAACAAAGACTTTTCAAAAGTGCTCTAAACAATACTGAAACTTTATGATCGAAGAATAGGCACTAAAACACTTTGCGAGTTTGCAACACAAAATAGGTGAGAACTCAACAAAAAATGTGTTTCAAAATTCTCTTAACAATCAAAAAGCAGCAACAAGAGCTTGTCAAAAAGCCAAAAGATTGAAAAGACAACTTTCCAAGAAAGTGTGAATCAACAACTTTTGGAAAGCAAGAAAAGCAGATGGTCACAAAAATATAGTTTTGACATGCAAACCAAAAAATGACCAAAAAAAAACTTGACACAAAGATTGAGATCAACCTTTCTGCCTTGAAGACACAAAGCAACCAAGATTTTGAGCAGGAAATCTTGTGTGCTTAAGCAAAAACGATGACGTTTGCAACAAAAAAAAATAAGACCAACACTTTCCACAATCAGAGACAATTTGAAATCAGATACTTGTTGTAAAACTAAAGACTGACACATAAAAGTAACTATTCAGGATTGAATCAGACCAACAGACAGACCTCCAGAAACAAAAAAGATTTGAAAAATCTTGAAAATTATAAGATATACATAATTGTGTTAGTGCACAGCTGCATGTATATGCGACTCAGCCTAAGGAAACATGTGTATACGCAGGTTTACTTAAGGAAACATGCGTATACACAGGTTTACTTAAAGAAACATGCGTATATATGCTTCTGTAAACTTTAAAAAAATAGTGTATATAAAATATTTCAAGAAAAACAAAAAACAGTCTGAAGAAACTGATCAAACTTACAATTCAAGTTCCTATAGGAACAGACTACACAGTAACAGCAAGCAAACAGAGAGCTGAGCCCTGATTGGCTTGAATAAACCCAAACTAGGAACAACAATATTGTTTTCCCTAGCAGATTCGCCAATTCTGTTAAGGGACAAATTCCCCTAGGGTCTTGGGTTAATACCCTAGTAGATCAAAGGTTATCTACGCAAATAAACACACATTCCATACAGCCATGATGCTAATATAAACAAACTCTACAATGAGAGGCATACCTTGGGGTCCTTCGTTTGATAATATCTTGCCAGGGTCCAAACCCTCTTGGAGTTCCTTTTGCTCCTTCAACCTGCAAAACAATCAATTCAAGAAAGTACAATAGTATATGGACTAAACATCATGAAGAAATCATCTTCATAGTATATTGAAAGGTAGTTAGTTATGCAATTAGAACAACTAGTCATATATGAATCATAACATTGATGTCATAAACATGAAGAAGATTTATATCAGGAACAAAGACAAGTGTTTCTTTTATTATAGACAACTAAAGTATAGAAAGGAATAATTTCACCTAATTCGTCCCTTCGCAAGCTCCAAGTGGAACCATCCTCCAGATTCGTCCAATCTCAAGCCTTTAAAAAACTCCTTCCATGACTTACTCCATGATATCTCAAGTAGTAGAAAGACATCACACAAGGAAACAAGGGTTTCTTGTAAATGGGGGAAGTACAGGAGGCACTAGGATCTTCAAACCTGGTCAAGGAAATCTCAGCAGACTAATCTTTCTCTCTCTTCTATCCTTCCTTAGGCCTTCCCATTGAAGCCTTTTTATACTTCTCCCAAAGTAGTTTTTTAGTTGGGAATTCATTGGGAACAGTTAGGCCACGGGCATTAATAGGTAATCAACAGGTGAAACCCGTGATCTCCGCCTGAGATTAAGGAGATTCATTTTTTTTAAGTGTTTTAAGACATATACATGGGTTGGGTATACACAGACCCGCGTACACACGAATTTAGCTCAGGTTAATGTCGCGTATAGGGAGTAAACACTATTTTTTAAATCTTGGACCAGGTCTGGAAGGAGGGGTTTCCCTAGGACATGAGTGCAACATCACAAACATCAAAAGTGAGGTTTGGAGCTATAACACACACAAGAACCAACCATCATGCAATCCAATAAAGATATACTTTGCAACAATAATCAAAATATCATTATGCAAAGTTCAAAGATCAAAATAGGATGCAACAAAAAAATGGTTGTAACACAAGAACCAACCATGTTGCAATTCAAGTAAAACACTTTGCAAAAAAATATAAAGTTATCAAATGATATCATGAAAACTTAAGCCAAGGCTCAAGGATCAAAAGAGTTAATGTAATATATATTGCATGAGGACATGCAATAACTTCAGTTGGGGGGTATGTTGGGTCTTGAAAATGTCATTCATTTCCATTACAATTTCGCTATTATGTCCATTATATCACCTCCATTTCACTACTATGTCACTACAATCATCCCACTTTCATTATCATTGGGCCACATTTATGTTTTTCCAAACTTTATTAATTCTTAGCCTTTTTAAGTGAACTTATGGTTAAAAATTAGAAAATAATGTGCATATGCTTATACTTAACATGTGGGTTGAGATTGTTGACATGTGTAGGTCAAAAGGAGGCTTCTAGAAGACCTTTATGTGGCACCCTAAGGACAAATTCGAATTTCAGTGGAAAGAATCATGGGATCATGAGGATATGTGTCAGATCTGCTAATTGTATTGAAACTCTAAGAAGACATGTGTCTTATCAGTTCCTATTTTGATTAGGACTCTAGAGGTAGAGGGAGAGATTCATGGACTCTCATTAATGAGATGGCTTCTCATCTTTTTGTATAAATAGCAGATCTCTCTCCTTCATTTGTTAGCTTGTTAGTCTTAGTGTAGCTTGGAGTTTATAGTTCTTGCTTGATGGCTTTTGAAAGCTTTGGAGAGCTTTGTTATACTTTGTAATTTTGAAGAATTTGAATAAAGCTTTGATGTTCTCAACATGGAAGGAGATGTGAAGTAGATGTTATGGAGCACATTAGAATGTAAGGTAGAGTAGATTTTATTTTGTAATTATGCTTTGATTTCATTCATGTATGTCAATTTATTGCTTTCAAGTTTGATAGTTTAGATTTTCCATTCATGCAATTTAATTCATGCAAGTGTGTTCAACCGGTTGATTGTAGATTAGTTTTTCTTTACATGTTCTTGTATTTGCTTATTAGTTTTTGCTCGAGCTTTTTAATGTAGTTTTTGCATCAAGTAGTGATCTGAGATTTGCTTCTCTGTTGAACTTTTTAGCCTTTAAATTTTAGTTGTTATGCTTTGATTTTAGTGAGATTTGTTTGCTGCTATTAGCTAGTTTAGGTATCAAGTTCTTCATGTTATTTGACGTTATCTCCGGATCCATGGCTTAACCCCAAAAAGCTACTTGGTGAGCTATCAAATTATAAGTGAAGTAATTTGATTTTGCTTTCATTAATCTGCAAGTAGGTAATTTAGATATCAAGTTCTTCATGTTATTTGACGTTATCTCCGGAGTCATGGCTTAACCCTGAAAAGCTACTTGGCGAGCTATCGGATTATAGTGAAGTAACTTGATGTTGCTCTCATTTAGATGTCAATTCTTCATTTTATTTGACTTTATCTCCGGAGCCATGGCTTAACCCCGAAAAGCTACTTGGAGAGCTATCGAATTGTAAGTGAAATAAATTGATCTTGCTTTCGTTAGTCTGCAATTTTTGTTTTGTTTGAGTGCAACAGTTTAGATTTTATTTCTGTAATTAGATGGGTAGTAGAGACATTTATTTCATGATAAACACTTCATCTTTTGATTGATTTAAGTAGCTTCATATTTACAATTTTGTTCAAGTACTGATTTTATCAATAACATGTTTTGAGATCTTTTGAAGTGCTAAGTTTTGGAAGTTACTATAAGGGACATAAACCTTGTCTTGAAATCTACATCCATATTTGACCTTTAAAAGTATTCTTAAGACCTTAGAATAGGATTTCCATTTGCATTAAACACTTTAGGAACCAACAAGAACAAAACCCTAAAAACAACAAAAAATATAAAACAACGAAGTAAGAAAAATGTTAACTAAGCACATATGGTGCACCACACTTCATCAGTTTACAATACTCGGATTGATAATTTATGTAGAGCAATTTAAGACGTTGAATTGACTAGACATGGTACTCTTTGATCTTCAAAATGTATGGCAATGTATTCCATCTCCTTAGGCAAGATTGCATGCTGTCATCCCCTAATAATATGACCATGTCCTCAAAATGTGTAATTGCTTGCTCTTGGGAAGCAAGATACTTGGGTGCAAGTTGAGGATCATTTGCAATTAAATTATGTGTACTAGTGAGTGCCATTGGATTGGACTGCTCAGCTCTGATCATGAGAGACTCTATTTGTTCTCTTGCCAATACCTTCTTCATTATGCAACCCTTTTTTCCTCATGGTTCATCCATGATGCCAAAGCCATCAACTGTAAATCCCCTAGCTTTTCATTAGGGTCCCATACATTCATGTTTATCAAGGCCATGTTATGCAAATAAAACTCAAACATCATGGTCCAATACTCCAATGTGGTTTGATCACAAAGATAAATGAACTGTCTATAATCCTAGAATGACATAGTGCCTCTTTGTGCTAGGATCTTGATTTGGAACTACATCCACTATTCCTTAAGGTATAGTGCATAGGACTTAGCTGGCATCCTGCACTGGATTTCTTCCAAAGAGAGATTGGCCATGGGTGCCAATTGATTCTCTCTTTCTTGCAGTTGTTCTTTCAACTATGTATTTTCTGCCTCTAAATGATTTTTCATGATGGCCTCTCTGTCCCTCAAGCTACTTAGCTCTCTGCCCATCTCTTTGAGCTTCTCTTCCATGTGACCAATGTACTCCACTCCCTTAGACTTGGCAATTTCCATCCATCTATGAGTTTTGGGTCTCTCTTTCTCAAGCTCAAAGAATAATGGAATGGCGAATTTTTTTGGAATGACCCTACCCCACTCAATGAATCTGTAGTAGGAGTCAAGGTTAGGTTGAGGACTAGGTTCCTCTAGCTCTAGGTCCTCTCTCTTTGTTTATGGCTGCTTACTTCTTTCCTCATCCAATTTTTGAGTTTCCTATAGGTTTAGTAGAGTTTCCTGTAGAACTGCCTCTGCTTCCTGTAGGTCCTGTTGTGTATCTTGTAGGATGCTTTTTCCTTTGGATGAGGTAGACCTGGTTACAGGCTTTCTCACATAGGTGATAGGAGACTTAGGGGAGGTTTGGGCTGAGGATCCTTCTTCATGAGTTTTTATAGGATGATCCATCTTCTCCTGCTGTTTAGGTGAGTCCTTAATAACAATGGGAACCTTTGTTGGAGTTTTGGGTTTTCCCTACCTTATCCTTGTGCTTTTCCTTCTTTAGTGGTATAAGGGGGTCTACCTCTATCTTTTGTAGTGAGGGTAGCTGATGCCTCTCTCTTAGTTGGTTTCGAGACACCCTAGGTGACTCCTTCTTTTCTTCTGCCTCCTGTTTTCCATTTCCCTTTTCCTCTATTTTTTTCCCCTCTTCTTCTCCTTCTAGATCCTCATCTTGTTTATCATCCTCCTCCTTGACATCTTCCTATGCCTCATCACCTTCCTTCTCCTTCTCCTCTTCTTCCTCTTCATCTATCTCATCTTCATCCCTCTCTGCTTCTTCTCCATCTATTTTAGTTTAATCCTCATATTTTTCACTGACAGTAGGACTAATGTCATATGTGAGGGCTTTGATATCCTCCTCTGTCTGCATGTCTCTGAAAATTTCCCATTGGATAGGAATTCTAATATTGTGGATTGCATATTATATGATGATTCTAATTAACCCATGGTGGGCTAGATGTTGGTGGTTTCCCTCCTGCACCTTTATGCTTGTATCTATTAGTGATTACAGAAGGAAGTATGGTATGTTGAGCCTATGGTGAGGAGGTGTTTCTGCTCCAAACCTCAATTCTTAAAGAATCCTAAAGTGATACCCATAAAACACACTATACCTAACTTCACATGATATGTATTTAATAATGTGGTAGCTTACCTCATTTTAAGGGTATGGTAGGCTTGTTCTCCTTACTCCATTCTTGTCCTCAATGGGGTCTTCTCCCTCTAGAAATAACTTCTTCTTGGCAATCTGGCTATCTCCCTTGTCTTTCTTTCTCCAAGGCACTCCTAGGGGAAGTGTGGTAATCATGTTTATGAGTTGAGGGGTGAGCTCTATGGAGAGGCCTCTCACCACAATAGTGGCATGGGCTCTGTTCAGTGGAATTAGGGAGAGAGAAAACTCTCGGGCCACTCGATCATCATACCCCCTTAATTTCTCAAAATATCACATCCAATTATGCCTCGTGAATATTTCTAACACATGAGGGTGTTGGTGGATTCTCATAGTGATAATGGGCTCCCTTCTATTAAACCCCCCTGTCATTTTGGCTGGTGAATTATGAGGAGCAGAGATGGTTGACAGAGATTTTAATGCAGACGTAAATGGGGTTGAAATATTTGTGGAGTCAATTCTCTACATAGCTACTAAATTCACTCAAACTAGGAGATTTTTCTGAGCAATTCACTTGGAAAAATGGAAGTAAATACGTAGCCTACCTCATCGTGGTGTTTGCTGTGGCCGACCCCTGTGTATCCCCTTCTGAAATTGCTCTTGGCCAATCTTGTAGACTGTCTCTATATCCTGTAGGATTCTTGTGCGATCCTGTAGGATTTCTTGTGTAATCCTGTAGTAAGTCATCTGCAGGAGAAAGGTGGAATATTCTCTTCTGTAGGTTGCTTAGGTATGAGAGCGACTTTTCTAGAGTGAGCCTCGAGGAGATGAATGCATGAGTGCATGGGGATCAATGATTATTTGCTCTTATGGTCAAGTTGAGTGAGGTGGTGTGCTGGAAGTGGAGGTACATTTTCTATTTTCGGACCATTGGTCCCTACTACCACCTCATCATTCCCCTCTCGTCATAATCAACTCCCAGTTCATGCCTTCGTAGACTTAACTTCTTTTCCCCTTCTCCTCTCTTTTTTGACTTGACTACTACCACGTGTGGGAGGACCAACTGTTTTTTCTTCGTCGACTGAATGAAGGTGGCCAGGTTAACCAGCCGCCTTTCGCTTATAAACCAACTCACTCACAACCTTTACATTTTTTGACTACATAATGCAAATGAGAGAGTGAAGCAAGATACTTACCTGTGGCGCTAATACCTTGCCGCAATTTGTTGAAGACGTGAGGTGCTTGTTGTGTGTTGTCTACATGTTATTTTTCCTTCCTTTTTTTATTGCTCTCTGATGATTCCTTTGATGTGCAGGTACCTGGTGTTGAAGATGATGGTTGTGCTGCTACTCTAGAGCTCCTTTTGCCCCTAGATCTTCATGCTGGAAGCTTGCTGCTACTCATGATTTTTATTCTATGGGATAGGCTACTACAGGGTTTCCTGTAGCTGCTTCTCCCTTGGAACTTTTAATCATACATTCTACTGGGATTTTGAAGATGATGACATGGACAGAGAGGGGGTGTAGGACTGTGAATAATGAGGAGCACGCTTAGGTGTTGTTCTCTTCTGCCCTTGTGTTTTCTCTTGAGGACTGTGATTTTATTTGTTATTTTTTTAAACTGATCTTTTTATGATGAATGCAGGGACGATCAAGGTGGAAAGAGGTATGGTAATGAAGTGGTGATGTAGGGATGTTACTTTTTTGACACAACAGGTCATTTTATTTCCCTAGGGTCATTTCTTGTAGGATTCTTGAGCCACTGTAATTCCTACATGATCATCCTATAGGTTTTCAAGGGATCCTATACGTTTACAGGGGATCTTGTAGAAAATAAAGTCCCCTTGTAAACTGAATCAAACAAGTAAAAAAAATGAAATAAATGGTGGAGTGATGAATGATGATGGGTGGAAAAATAAAAGTGCGAGTAAAATAGGTCCCTTTTTGACTCTCTTTTGTTCTTTGATCATCCTCCTACTAACCTGCAAACATAATTTTTTCATGATTTTTCTCTTTTTTCCCTATTTTTTTATTTTTTATTTTTTATTTTGAAGACAACTAGTCTGCCTCTAAGAGGCTTTCATTCTAGCTGTTTTCCCTGGGCGCCTCAAGAGAGGTTTGCACCTAGGGATATTTTTATTTATTTTTGACACCATTGGGATGCGCCAAGAGGTTTTCAGCCCAATAGTGGGACTCAGGCGCCTCATGGAGGTTTTCACCTGAGTCCTTATTTTTTTTTTTCTCTTAGTGATTTGATGAGGCAGGAGCTAAAACTTGCTCCATCACCATCACTATTTTATTGATACGATCAATGAACTCTTGCTTTGACAATGACCTCTTGTAAACTTTCAGTTTGTGCCCATTAACAAGTAAAGGAATGGCCTCTGCATCTATGGTTTTGATCTACACTAAACCATTATTGTGACATCTCTCTATAACATAAGGCCCCAACCATTTTGTCCTTAACTTTCCCTTAAAGTCTTTATATTTAGAATCATATAACAAGGCCCAATCACCTTCTTGAAATTTCTTATCCTTTATGTTCTTATCGTGCCAGATATTCCTCTGAAGTTGATTTACCTCTATGTGTAGGAGGGCCTACATTCTGAATTCATCTAAACCATTCAACTGAAGCAATCCTTCTTATTGTGCACTGCTGAGATCTAGATTTAGTTGGGATACCATCCTCAATGTGTTATACTCAAAGTCAATGGATAGTAGGGCTTTTTTCCCATAGACCAGCTCATAGGGTGTGAATCTAGTGGTGGTCTTCCAAGTGGCATTATAGGCCTAGGTGGCCTTAACTAGTCTATCTGCTCAATCTTTCCTATTTCCGCTAACCACTTTGGTCAAGATGCTCTTCAGTGCTCTGTTAGTCACCTCCACTTGCCCATTAGCTTGTGGGTGATAGGGAGTGGAGGTCCTATGCTTGATCTTGTGCTGGCTGAGCAAGTCTTAAATCACGTTGGAGGTGAACTAGCTACCTTGATCAGTGACCAGTTCTCTAGGGCATCCAAATTTGTGAAATACATTCTCCCTTAGGAACTCAGCCACTTTCTCCTCTATTGCTGCCTTAATTGCCTTGGTTTCAGCCCACTTACTCAAATAGTCAATGCAGACAATGATATATTGCTTTTGCTTGGAAGGAGGGTCAATAGGTCCAATAATGTCCATGCTCCACTTGTCAAATGGCTCAAAATTCACTTGGGGTTGTAGAGGCATTTCATCTCTTGAAGTGGGATTTCCCATCCTTTGGCACCGATCACACTGACTAGTATTTCTTTTCACATCCTGATGAAGAGTGGGGCAATAATACCTAGCTTGTAACACTTTAAATGTTGTCCTATTCTCTGCAAAGCGACCTCCACAAGGCCCATCATGACAGGTCAGAAGGATGTCAAAGACTTCCTCCTCCCTGACACATCTTCTCAGAATTTGATCTAGGCCAAGTTTGAAGAGGTTGCGCCTAATCTAGGTGAAGGGGGAACTCTTCCTCACAATTTTGCTTTTCTCTTTGGAGGACAGATTCAGTGGGAACTGTGTAGATACTAAATAATTTTCTATATCAGAAAACCATGGAGAGAGAACTAAAATGGTGAATAAGTACTCATTTGGTAACTGATCATCAACCATTCCCTCTTCACCTGCAGGCAAAGTTAATCTGGACAAAAAGTCTACAACAACATTTTCCTTGCAAGGCTTATCAACAATAGTTAGATCAATCTATTGTAATAATAGTAACCATCTAATAATCCAGGAATTCACATCAGGTTTATTCATTAAATATTTGATTGCAGCATGGTTACTATGTACAAATGTTTGATAGCCTATAATATAATGCCTAAATTTGTTCAATGAATGCACAATAGCCAGGAGCTCCTTTTCAGTCATTGTATAGTTCAGTTTGGCCTTTGACAGATTCTTACTGATAAACTAAATGGCATAAGGAAATTTCTCATCTATCTGGCCTAGGGCTACTCCTATGGTTTTGTGTGAGACATCGGCATGAATGTGAAAAGGAAGGGCCCAATTTGGGCCTCGGAGAATCAGTGCAATGTTTTTTGTCCTTTAGGGTGTCCAGGGCCTCTTGACAATGTTTTGACCATACAAACTCAGTCTTTGGCCAATAACCCAAATAAAGGAGAAGCCAACTTACTGAAGTCTTTTATAAACTTTCGGTAGTATCCAGCTAACACTAGGAAGCTTCTGACATCTCTCTGATTTTGTGGAGGTGGGACCCTTTGGATGATAGCTATTTTGTTTGGGTCCACCTGCAGTCCTTGTTGAGATATTGAATGACCTAGCACAGTCCCTACAGTCATCAAGAATTCACATTTCTCAGGACTAAGAGACAACTTCATCTCAATTCATTTGTGCAGAACCTTACGTAAGTTGGACAAAGCCTCCTTGAAATCACCCGCATAAGGTGTGAAACCATCCATATAGATTTCTACTACATCATGGACTAACTTAACAAAGATACTCAGGACTACTCTTTGAAACATGGCATGAGCATTGCATAGGCCAAAAGGAAGGACCCTATAGGTGAAAGTACCCCAAGGAAAAGTGAAGGTGGTTTTATCCTGGTTGTCTGACCTAATCTGGATTTGGTTGTACCCGCTAAATCCATCTAGGAAAGAGAAAAATGTTTTCCCTCCTAGGCCATCTAGCACTTGGTCGATGAAAGGTAGAGGGAAATGGTCCTTCTTTGTGGCTTTTTTTAACTCCCTGTAATCTACACAAACTCTCCACTTACCATTTTTCTTTGGAACCAACACCAAAGGAGAGACCCACTCACTATCTAAGATAGGGTAACTGAATCTTACATCTAGCAGTTTTTGTAGTTCTTCTTTGACTATATCTTTCAGAGCTGGATTCATCCTCTTTTGGGGTTGCCAGATTGGCTTAAAATATTCCTTGATATAAATATGGTGAGTACACATCGAGGGGTGCACTCCCTCCATTTCTCGGTAACTCCAAGTGAAGGCATCCAGGTTTTCCTTTAGCATGTTGCACATTTTTTCTTCTTGGAGAACCGAAAGAGATGGATTGAGTCTCAAAGTTCTCTCGGGACTGAATTATATGGTTTTGACATGGATAGGGTTGAAATCGGCTAATCATAGATCCACTTGATGGTTGTTTTGGGTTTCCTTTACTACTTCCTCTAAGGAAAATGTACTGGCAGTTGGACTTTGGAATATGTGTTTGATCAAATCATCTTCATCCTGTTGTCCCCCTCCCATGGTTGTTTCTAAGGTATAGAATTGGGCGGAATAAACTTCATCTTCCTCCTCCTCTTCTAGCCATAGAGGTAAATCATGTTCTAGAGATGGCTGAGCAGGAGGGTATAGGACTAACTGCTTGGACATATGCCCATTCTTGATGGCCATATTTCTAGCTCTACAACTAATGTAAGCATTGATAGTGGCTAACTAGGGCCTCCCAAGGATTAGAGGGTAGCTAGTAAGCTTAGCCTTAGGCTAGAGAACTAGGAAATATGCAGGGTATTCCCAAGAATCAATGGAGACCATCACATCCTCCACAACCCCCTCAGGGGTCACTGTGGAGCGGTCTGCAAGTTGCAGAACTATTGTGGTCTTCCTTAATGAACCTTGGAGGTTGAGTTTGAGCATGGTGTCCTTGGTCATCACATTAATGGCAGCCCCAAGATTGATCAAAGTGTGTGGGACAATGGTGCGATTGATGTGCACATCTACTATAGGGCTTCCAGGGTCCAAATACTTTGGGTAGATTACCTTCCCTGGCATTAAGTTGGACAGTTGTCCAATGACATTAATGGTAGGGGCATCTCTTTTTTTCCTCCCTGGATGCTTGAAGCACTTCTCCTTAATCAACTTGTTGTAAATAGGTACATCCTTGATAGCTTGGAGAAGTGGAATTTTGACACATAGGTTTTTCAATTCTCTCAAAAGTTCATTCTCTTCTGGGGTAGGCTGGGGTGGTTGGGTTAATCTCTTAGGAAATGGTGGTGGATTTAGTTTAAGAATGCTTTCCTCTCTTTCTTCCTCAACCTCCCTGGGTGGAGGTAGAGGTTGGTTGTCTGGGAGTACTCTCCCAGATCTTAGGTTGATTTCCTAAATCTCCACAACATAAGCTGGATATGATGTCTCTCCACTGTATACTTGTTGTGCCTAGCTAATGTTCGGGTTTGGATTTGGTTGGGCAGGCATCTAGGGTTGTTTAGGTGGTGAAGGCAATAAAGGTGTGACATTGTTGTATTGAGGCCTCCACCCCTGGGGTGGTGCATTCCACTAAGGTTGTGGCGGAGCATATGGTGGAAATGACTAGCTAGCTGGCTGGGAATGATACTAAGGTGCAAAGCACCAAGGAGGAGGTGTAGACCAGGAAGGATGAGTAGGGGATCCCCAAGAAGGTATGGATGTGGTCAGGTTGGGGTTGTAATATGCAT
Source organism: Pinus taeda (assembly GCA_000404065.3). Lineage (NCBI taxonomy): Eukaryota > Viridiplantae > Streptophyta > Pinopsida > Pinales > Pinaceae > Pinus > Pinus taeda. Next base: position 63,895 of record APFE031489449.1, read on the forward strand.
GGGATGACCCTTGCATGCCCTTCTGGTATGGCCTAGGCCCATGACATCTCCTTTAGTTTATGTAGCAGAGCTACTCAGTGACCCCTTCGGCTCCTTGATATACAAATTTGAGTCCAAGTAAAGACGGGCACTTTTCTGTGGAGTGGTTTTCTTCATAGACTGAGAAAATTTCAATAGAATTCAATGGAAATTTGTCCCTAGGATGCCTCTTGGTGCATCTAGGACAAAAAATGGCCAAGGCTCTTTCTGCTTCCTCCTACTTTCCCTTAATGTGCATAATGTCCATCTGCAGGGCAAGGGTTTGCAACATATCACTTTTGAAATCCTCTAACATATTTCCAATCTCACCCTTGATGGATGAATTGGAAGAGGATGGACTAACCATAGGTTGACTACCCCTACCCCTTTTCCTGGCTGCCCTAGAATGGTTTCTAAAGACAATATTGATATCCTCATAGAATAATCGGTAGATATCCCCTCTTGCTAACAAGTGTAGGGTATCCAGAAGGTCTTCCCTTACTCCTCTAAGCACGACCGGCTTCAATGACTCAGGGTCAAGTGTGCACCTGACCCTTTTATAGCTAAGTTGGAATCTTTCTTCATAATCCTCTAGGGATTCATCATTGCCTAAGGTCATCCTAAAAATTTCCTTTTTAGTGTCTTTAAACCTACAGTAGTCTCGATACTTGTTGTTGAAGGCTTGCTGCATTTGAGCCTATGTTGTAATACTATCTCCAGGTAAACCCATGAAAATGAGGAAGGGAGAAGGGCTTATAAATTTCATCTTAGTATCTCCATTGGTCTCCCTAATGGGGAGGATGTAAGGACCTGCGGTCCGTGAGACAGGTAGGGTGACTCCACCATGCGAAGGAGACATGAACAAATGTGTGCGAAAGGGTCTTGGAAGAGTTTATATGTAATGGGCAAGCTTTGAGGGGGCAATCCCATGAGTTGGGCGGGCTAACCCACCTCTTGCAAAAGACTTGCGATATAGATGAGTGGGCTGGGCGAGTAGCATGGGTCGGCCAGGTGGTACAACCCGCCACCCAACCATATGTATAGGCGGGTGGGTGGAAGCAAACGATCATCATTCGGCCAACACGAGTTCGAACAAGGAGTTCTGCAGTGCATGGATGAGCCCGCACGATGGGCGGAACTCGGGCGAAAAACTTGTTTAGAAAAGTTGGGTGAAAACTCGGGTGAAAAATTCGGGTGAAAAACTCATGCAGGAAACATGTGTAAAAAAATTGGGCGAGGGCGAACTTGGGCGAGGTCATCGAGCAGAAAACTTGGGCGAGGTCATCAAGCAGAAAACTGAGGTGAGGTCGTTCGAGCAAACCAGGCGAGGTAGTCGGGTGACCCAGGTGAAGTCGTTCGGGTGAGCCGGGTGAGGTTGTTGGGCAATCCAGGTGAAGTCGTTCAGGCAAACCTGGTGAGGTCTTTGGGCGACCCGAGTGAAGTTGTGTGGTGAATCGGGTGAACGAGTTCGGGTGGACAAGTTGGACGAATGGGTGAACATGTGGACGTGTGGATGGGAAGCCGAGCGAGGGCGCGCCATGCATGCTGAAACGAAGAATCGTGCGGATGGGCGACCTGGGGTAGGGCGTGTCGTGCATGAAAAAATGGTGGAAACGGTGAAGTGCTAGAGTTGTGAACGAAGGTGTGACTCATGTGAACGTGCCCGTGTGTGGAAACTTGGTTATGACAAGGCGCGCCCATGTTGGGCAAACAACATGATCGTGTGACGAGGTGAATGAAGGGTTGGTGAGTCGTGTGACAACTGTGTGGAGGCGCCAACGAGCTGGGCAATCGAGTTTGCCGAAAGTTGGAAATTTGGCTAAGTGTAAATTTGGGGTTTCCCAAGATTTAACTTTTACTTGTAAAAGAAGATTATATATATATATATATTGATTCGAGAAGACTCATATTGCAGGGAGTTGCCCCTCCCTTTATACTGTTGTGCAGTTGTATATGTGTGAATTGTTGTTCATGATGAATATGTATGGGTTTTCATCTATATAAAGGATAAAGATAATACTTGGTAATGAAAAATAAACTAAGTATGGAATGTTAGGCGTAGTCTACAATCGTAAGTATTGGTGAAAAGAAAACGGTTGGTAGTGCCGCACCTTGCTATAGTGTAGTTGGAAGAGTACTACCAGTGTAGGGTGACCCCACTATGCGACGGGCATGAGAAAAATGTGAAGTAAATGAACCTTGGATGAGTTTATATGATGTTGGGTGAGTTGAGAGGGTAGTCCCATGAGTTGGGTGAGCCGACCCTCCACTCAGGTGAAGGCAACATGTTGAATGAGTTGGCTTGGGCGTTGGGCGTGGGTCGATTGGGTGACATAACCCGCCACCCGCCCGTATATATTGGCGTGCATTTTTGGAGGGCAAAGGCATCTTTCAATCAACACGAGTTCAATCAAGGAGTTCTGCGGTTGTGGATGAACCTACATGACCGGTGAGAAACTCGGGTGAAAAACTCGTGCAAAAAACTCGGGCAAGGTCGTCGGCAAAAAACTCAAGCGAGGTCATCGGGCAAAAAACTTGAGCAAGGTCATCGGGCAGAAAACTTGGGTGAGGTCATTCGAGCGAACTGGGCGAGGTCATCAGGCGACCCGGGTAAAATCGTTTGGGCAAGCCGGGTGAGGTCATCAGGCGACTTGGGTGAAGTCGTTCGGGTGACCCAGGTGAAGTCGTTTAAGCGAGTTGAGTGAGGTCATCGGGTGACCTGGGTGAACAAGTTCCGGTGAAGGCACGGGTGAACGTGTGGATGGGTGGCTAAGAGAGGGCACACTGTGCACGCCAAAATGAAGAATCATGTGGATGGGCGATTTGGGTAGGGTGCGCCGTGCATGATGAAATGGTGGAAACGGTGAAGTGTTGGAGTTTTGAATGGAGGTATGACTCGTGCAGAGGTGCCCGTGCGTGGTGACTTGGTTATGACGAGGTGTGCCCAAGTTGGGCAAACAACATGACTATGCGATGAGGTGAACGAAGGGTTGGTGAGTTGTGCAGTGACTGTGCGGAGGCACCAACGAGCTGGAAAACCGAGTTTGCCGAAGTTGGAAATTTGGCTAAGTGTAAATTTGGGGTTTCCCAAGATTTAACTTGTACTTATAAAAGAAGATTACATATATTGATTCACGTAGACCTACATTGCAGGGAGTTTCCCCACGCTTTATAATGTTGTGAATTTCTATTGTATAATGCTACTGATGATGAATATGTATGGGTTTTCATCTGTATAAAGGATAAAGATAATACTTAGTAATGAAAAATAAACTAGGACAATACTTGATAATACATGGATGATCATTTGTCTCAAAGGGATTTCTGACGAGAATAGGGACGAAGCCTATCGACTTTCAAGGGAAGTGGACTTGTTTGATGCAGAACTCAAGGAATTGAAGATGAGGCAGGACTTGATTCGAGAAAATTGGAAATGGCTAACTCTTGAGAAGAAGAATTCCATAGCTTTGACTCATAAGGAGAATGCTGTAGAATGTGATGATAAGAAAGAAGAAGTCATGATAGTTGAGGATGTTGCAGATGTGACAACGATGGATGATGAACTTGAGAATGATCAAGTTGGATCAGGATCGTGCAATTTGCAGACATTGATGGATGAGGATACTCACATGGAGGAGCCTCATGATGATGTAACTACTATTGATACTTGTATTTCAATTGAGCATTTGGAAGATGAACCATATGTAGGGAAGAGCAAAGTTAGTTTGCCGATGCAAGGGAACATCTTACCATGGATGTTTATGATGAGACCTTGTATGGAGAAGCAAGGGTTGTTGATTGTTGCAGGACTTGTTGGGGATGTTTGTGACCTTGTGGCAGAAGGTACAAAGGCCCATGACAAGGGAGGAACATGATGATCATTGCGAAAGGATTGGGTCATGCTTTAGCCACATGGAAGAATTGGCTAAGTTCCCGGCATGACTCATGGACAAATTGGAGGAGGGCAAACACTTGAGGTATGATGATACTTGGGTGGACTTCTCATGGCCGAGACCAAGAGCAAGTCTTAGTGGAACCTTTAGTAGGGGAGATATGATGGAGAGACTCATGTGATGATGATATGGTTGGGTGACCAAGTTCACTAGATCGAAGATTGTAGACTTGGATGAGGATGACCGATTGTTGTGATGAGTCTACTTGATTGGACTACATGGGAAACTTAGTCATGGACATCAGGTTGTAGACATGGAGCATGGCAGTCTTATGCAGGGACATTATGCAGGAGCACTTATAGAGGTGTCACTTATGGGCATCCAATGAGGAGTGCCAAGGCCAGGATTTTGTGCAGGTAGATTTGTTGATGTGACATGGAGATGTTTTATTTATGAGCCGATGGAGAGGTTGTGCACTGTTGTACAACAAGGCCATGGACTTTGATGGAGTTGTGAGTAGACTATGGAGCATTCCTACTACATGGAGAGCTGAGGCATATTGCAGAGACCTTTGGGCCAAGACTTGTATGCTTGCTAGAGTGTTGGTTGGACATGACTCATGGAGCTCATGATGACATGAGGTTGTGACTTTTGAGGACTTCATAGATGGTGGACTTGGAGGATCCGATGCATTGAGGAGTTGAGGTCAAGGACTTTGATGCAGGATGGGGTGCATACTTTCGAGTACATGTATGGGTTTGGCTTGGAAGAGTGACTTGATGTGGAGGATCGATATGAGACTCTTTGGAGTGATGGAGTTACAACGATGATGATGCCTTGGTGGCAAAACTTGGGCACGGGTTGAGCCGAGACTTAACCACTTTGACACATGGGAGCTGATTGATCTATGATCATGGGCAACACATGGATAGATGAGACAGGTGTATACTTGTTTCTATGATAGAATTGTGGGATGGAACATTACAGATATGATGGAGGTTGCTTCAGGGACCTGGATGTGGTACATCAAAGAGGCGGGAGATGATCTCTTCACTTTGAGGAGATGGATGTTTTGCAGATGGATGATGTTGGGATAGATGCAACTAATTTCATGCAACACATTGACACCAAACATCATGGACAACATGTTGCATATGAGATGGAGACTACATCATGGACCTGGGCATGGCTTACTTATATGGAGATGGATTCTTAATCAAGTTGATGATGTGACAGGATGTTCTGAGAAATGACTGATGGTGGCATGAGGATGTGCATTCTCATGGTTTGAGCGTGATAGATGGACTGATCACCTGACTAGTTCAAACTTGGGGGCTGACATGTATAGAGATGTGTTAGCATTATGTTGGAGTATCATGGCAGCAGTTCACACGATGATGACACATGATGAGGTCGACATGATATGTTGCAGGAAGCATGTAGCTTGATATGGAGGGGCCAGCCTTCCACGATGGGGAGCAGCATGTGGAGATTGTGACAGGGTGGTTGATGGTCATGGATTGAGATGATCTCCGATGTAAGACATATCGATGGGGTGTATGCCTTGGTATGGATATCTTAGTGAAAGATGGTTGCAGGGATGAGATATTGTCGAGGACGACAATGACTTCAAGTGGGGGAGGATGTAAGGACCTGCAGTCTGCGTGACAGGCAGGGCAAATCCATCGTGTGAAGGGGACATGAACTAATGCGTGTGAAATGAACCTTGGACAAGTTTGTACGATGTTGGGAAAGTTGAGAGGGTGATCCCACGAGTTGGGCAGGCTGACCCTCGACTTGGGCGAAGGCAACATGTTGAATGAGTCAGCTTGGGCATTGGGCATGGGTCGGCCAGGTGACATAACCCACCACCCGCTCGTATATATTGGAGGGTGTTTGAAGGAAAATGAACATCATTCAATAATCATTCGGCCAACACAAGTTTGAACAAGGATTTTTGCAGTGCGTAGATGAGCCTACACAACGGGTAGAACTCGAGTGAAAAACTCATTCAAAAAAGTTGGGTGAAAAACTCGAGTGAAAAACTCGTGCAGAAAACTTGGGTGAGGGCAAACTCGAGCAAGGTCGTTCAGGCTGAACTCAAGTGAGGTCGTCAGGCAGAAAACTCAGGCGAGGTCGACGGGCAGAAAACTCGGGTGAGGTCGTTCAGGCGAACCAAGCGAGGTCGTTGAGCAACCCGGGTGAAGTCGTTCGGGCGAGCTGGGTGAGGTCGTCGGGCAACCCAGGTGAAGTCGCTTGGATGAACCGGGTGAGGTCGTCGGGCGACCCGAGTGAAGTCATGTGCCGACTCAGGTGAACGAGTTCAGGTGGATGAGTTGGCAAACGGGTGGACATGTGGACGGGCACTCGGGCGAGGGCATGCCTTGCACGCCGAAACGAAGAATCGTGCGGATGGGCGACCCGAGGTAGGGTGTGTCGTGCATGACGAAACGGTGGAAACGGTGAAGTGTTGGAGTTTTGAATGGAGGTGTGACTCGTGTGGAGGTTCCCTTATGTGGCGACTTGGTTACGATGAGGCACGTCCAAGTTGGGCAAACAACACGATCATGCAATGAGGTGAACGAAGGGTTGGTGAGTCATGTGGCGACCGTGCAGAGGCACCGATGAGCTGGGCAACTGAGTTTGTTGAAAGTTAGAAATTTGGTTATGTGTAAATTTGGGGTTTCCCAAGATTTAACTTGTACTTATAAAAGAAGATTATATATATTGATTCGGGCATACTCATATTATAGGGAGTTTCCCCTCCCTTTATACTGTTGTGCAATTGTATATGTGTAATTATTGTTGATGATGAATATGTATGGGTTTTTCTTTGTATAAAGGATAAAGATAATACTTGGTAATGAAAAATAAACTAAGTATGGAATGTTAGGCGTAGTCTACAATCGTAAGTATTGGTGAAAAGAAAATGGTTGGTAGTGTCGTACGGTCACCACACGGTAGTCTTTCAACTGCTTATAGTGAGGTGCAGCACCACCGAACACTTTCTTTTCACCAATACCTATGTTCATGGACTACGCCTAACCATTCGATACTTAGTTTATTTTCATTACCAAGTATTATTATTAGCCTTTATATAGATGAAAACCCATACATATTCATCATCAACAACAATTAACACATATACAATTTCACAACAATATAAAGGGAGGGGAAACTCCCTACAATATGAGTCTGCGTGAATCAATAGATATAATCTTCTTTTATAAGTACAAGTTAAATCTTGGGAAACCCCAAATTTACACTTAACCAAATTTCCAACTTCAGCAAACTCGGTTGCCCAGCTCATTGGCGCCTCTCCACGGTCGCTACACAACTCACCAACCCTTTGTTCACCTCGTTGCACAATCGTGTTGTTTTCCCAACTTGGGCGTGCCTCGTTGTAACCAAGTCGCCACACATGGGTACCTCCGCACGAGTCACACCTACTTTCACAACTCCAACACTTCACCATTTCCATTGTTTCGTCGTGCATGGTGCGCCTTACCCATGTCGCCCATCCGCATGATTCTTTGTTTCGGCATGCACGGCGCGCCCTCACCTGGTCGCCCGTTGACACATCCACCTGTTCACCCAAACTCGTTCACCCGAACTCGTTCACTCGAGTTGCCACACGACTTCACTCGGGTTACCTGACGACCTCACCTAGTTCACCCGAATGACTTCACCCGAGTCACTCGATGACCTTAGCCGGCTCGCCCGAACGACTTCGCCTCGGTCGCTCGGTTCGCCCTAATGACCTCACCCGAGTTTTCTGCCCGACGACCTCGCCTAAGTTTTCTTCCGAACGATCTCTCCTCAGTTCTGCCTGAACAATTTCACCCAAGTTCAACCTCGCCTGAGTTCGCCCTCGCCCGAGTTTTCTGCACAAGTTTTTTGCCCGAGTTTCTCACCCGAGTTTCTCACCTGACTTTCTTGAATGAATTTCTCACCCGAGTTCTACCCGTCGTGTGGGTTCATCCACAACCGCAGAACTCCTTGATCAAACTCGTATTGATAGAATGATGATCGTTTGCCTCCACGTGAAGTGCAAAACAACAAAGAAATGGGTTTCTTCCTAACATCATGGTCCCAGTGGGAGGAGGTGAGGCCAAGACACTAGTGGGAAACCTTGTGGATATTTCCTTTGCTACCATGCTAATTGAACGAAAGCATAAATGAAGCAAATTGAAGCAAAACTAATCTGTTCTACCTTGCTGTAATGGAAATGCAGCTACTTAATCAAATAAACAGAAAAGCAGGATACTACTTAAGTAAATGAATAGAACTAGAAATCTATGCTATCATGTTGTAATGGGAATGAACTTACTGAAGAAAATGAATGATCAAACCATGCATCTATGATACTGATCTAATGGAAATGAACTACTACAACAAATGAATAGCAAGTTATGCTACTTAACAATACAATAAAGAGGAGCTTTGGCTGCTAGGGTCAGGCTCTAACCTAAGAGCTTCAGCCCTCTTATTTAACTCAGTGCTAGCTCAGAACAAAACTCATGTTCATTATAAAAACATTGTATTAAATCAAGAACTATTATAAGTCTAGTTCTATATTCAAAATTTTGAATTCTTGCTAACTCTTGGTAACTGACTACTAGTGACTAAAAAAACCGAGGTCGTAAGACTCTCTATTTATACATTTGAAGTCTCCAACCACTTCCCTCAAAATTAGGGAGGTACAACTCCCAACTTAATGATAAACTTGTGCTTTCACTTTCACTAGCTCAACAACCTTCTAGTAGGGAGGCTTGGCTCCCAACTCAAGAAAAACTTGTACGTTCACTTGCTTGGTTGTCTTCTAGTACACCTGATTTGGATGTTAGCACTTTCACTTACTTGATTGCCTTCTAGTACTCCTGATTTTCCTGTGTGTACTTTTAGCTGATGGAGGGATATTCGAATGGAGGGGCAGTAAATGAGGAGTATTTACCTCTTGTAATTCCTCTCCCTTGTCCCATTCGAGTTTTTACCAAGGTCTTTTACCATAGTTCCTTGCTTTTATGTTCTTATCCCTGCATTACATGCACATTAGACCATAAAGAAAAATATCCAACTTGAACTCATCTCATAAGTAAAATATAATCAAAAGTATGCAATAAGTTGTGAGAATAGTTGGTTTGACTAAGCTAGGAGGTTAATTAAGGCCAATGAAGGCCCATATAATTACTCAATGATGAGGCTCATCATCACCCCCTACTGAAAGTGTTGCTCATCCTCTGAGCAACTTAGTGGCTTTGGTAGCCTCTCTGACATCCTATGCTTCTGTTGTGGTCTCTTCTTCTTGTTAATAGAAGCATGCTTTCCTTTCTACTTCTTTGAATCTTCCCACTGATATTCTCTGATCTTCACGCTATGTGGCAGTGTTTTCCATCTCCTTATGCAGGCATGTATATTATCCTCAAAATGTGAAATTTCTTGCTCTTGGGTGGCAAGATATCTAAGTGCTAGCTGAGGATCATTTTCAATTAGATTATTGGTGCAGATTAGGGCCATGGGATTTGATTGTTTAGCAGCTTATCTATCCCTAAAGCCACTTAGTTCTTTTGTTTCTTGTTGCTTTTTTTTCAATGCCTTCTTCCTCTTCTGTTTTAGCATCATGTTCCTTTGTATTAGTGTCTTCTTCATCATGTCCCTTTGTATTAGTTTATTCCTTACCCACCATATCCCTATCTAGCTCTGTATCTTCTTCTTCTTGTTTTGCCTCTTCCTCACTAACAGAAGTAAATTCTCGAGAAAACGGAGTTTCTTGTGTATGTAATCCACTAGCCTCTTTTTTCAGGGGAAACTGGCCACATTTTTACTTACAAACCAACTACCTCTTAACCTTTACAACTTTTGATCAAATGATGCATATGAGTGAGTGAGTAGGATACTTACCTGTGGCCTTAATGCCACACTGCAGTTGTCAAAAAGATCAGAGGTGTTGATGATGGTCATTCTTCTTCCTCTTCTATTGTCTATTGATGGTGTTTGTGACTACAAATCTAATGCTACTGAATGGACAGATGGATTAGGAGTGTGTGTGAAGGCAAGGATGATGATAATGGATGAGGTGAGGGGTCCTTTTACAAAACACAATTTTCACCTAAATTGGAGCAATGAAGTGAAAAACAATGGAAATTATGGAGGGATGCATGGTAAGGAGTGGAGGAGATGAACATATGTGAGGCAAGGCTCCCTTTGGATCTTCTCTTTTCTCCCTGATTGTCTTTCTCATCCTCCTGCAAATAACAATTATGTTTTTTTCTTTTTCTCTTATTATATATATATTTTTAAAAATAAACACCTAGGCTGCCTCAGAGAGGTTTTCACCTTAGATATTTTCCTTGGGTGCTTTAAGGAAGGTTTTCACCCAAGGATCTTATTTTTCTTTCCATTTTTCTCATCCTTGGGCTGCCTCATGGAGGTTTTCAACCCAAAGATGGGACTCATGTGCCTCATGGAGGTTTTCACCTAAATCCTTATTCTGTTTTCTTTTCTCTTTTTTAGTGACCTGATGAGGGAGGAGCTGAAACTTGCTCCACCATCATCACTAGCTTATTGATACTATAAATGAACTCTTGTTTAGATCAAGGCCTCTTGTACATTTTCAGTTTGTGTCCATTAACTAGTAGTGGAATGGCTTCTTCATCTATAGTTTTGATCTGCACTAAACCGTTGTCATGGCATCTTTCCACCACATAAGGTCTGAGCCATCTTGTCCTTAGCTTGCCCTTGAAGTCTTTATACCTAGAGCCATATAACGATGCCCAGTCTCCTTGAAATTTCTTTGCCTTAATGTGCTTGTCATGCCAGATTTTCCTCTGAAGTTGAACTATCTCTGTATGGAGGAGGGCCTGCATTCTAAATTCATCTAAGCCATTCAAATGGAATAGTCTTTATTTCTATGCATGACTAAGATCTAGATCTAGTTGGGCTTCCATCCTCAATGTATTATATTCAAATTCAATGGAAAACAAAGCCCTATTCCCATAGACCAGCTCATAGGGTGTAAATCCAGTGGTGGTCTTCCATGTTGTATTATAGGCCCAGGTGGCCTCAAATAGTCTTTCTACCCAATACTTTCTATTGTTGTTCACTACCTTGGTTAGGATGTTGTCCAGTGCTCTGTTTGTCACCTCCACTTTCCCATTAGCTTGTGGATGATAAGGAGTGGAGGTCCTATAATTGATGTTGTGATGCTTGAGCAGTTCTTCAATCATGCTGGAGGTGAACTGGCTGTCGTGGTCTATGACTAGTTCTCAAGGGTACCCAAATTTGTAGAATATATTCTCCCTTAGGAACTCAGCTACCTTTTCTTCTGTTTCTACCTTGATTTCTTTGGTTTTAGTGCACATATTCAGATAATTAGTGCACACAATGATGTGTTGTTTTTGCTTTAAAGAAGGGTTGATAGGCCCAATGAAGTCCATGCCCCACTTTTCAAATGGCTCGAAAGTCACTTGAGGTTGTAGGGGAATTTCATCTCTTGGAGTTGGCTTTCCCATCCTCTAGCACCGATCACACTGACTAATATACTTCTTCACATCCTTATGAAGAGTAGGCCAATAATACCCCGCTTGCGGCACTTTGAATGCTCTCCTTTTTGCTGCAAAGTGACCTCCACAAGGCCCATCATGACAGGTCAGAAGGATGTCAAAGAATTCCACTTCCCTTACACACCTTAAATATTTGATCTGGGCCAAGTTTGAATAGATTTCCCCCAATCCAGGTGAAGGGGGAACTTTTCCTGATTATCTTGTTCTTTTCTCTAGAGGGCAGGTTTGGTGGGAATTGTGCTGACACCCGATAGTTTTCTATATTAGCGAACCATGGGGAGAGCACTAAAATAGCAAACAAATTCTCATCTGGTAACTGATCATCCACCATTCCTTCTTCACCTGTAGGCATATTCATTCTAGACAAAAAGTCAGCAAGAACATTTTCCTTGCCAGGCTTATCAATGATAGTTAGATCAAAATGTTGTAATAAAAGTAACCATATTATGATTCTAGCATTTACATTTGGTTTGTTCATTAAATATTTAATTTTAGCATGATGAGTATGCAAAAATGTCCGATAACCTATAATGTGATGCCTAAACTTGTTCAATGAATGCACAACACTCAGGAGTTGTTTTTTGGTCACAGTATAATTTAACTTAGCCTTAGACAAGTTTTTACTGGTAAAATTGATGGCATAAGGAAATTTCTCCTCTACCTTACCTAAGGCTGCTTCTACGACTTTATGTGAGGCATCAACATGGATATGAAAAGGGAGGGACCAATTTGGGCCTCTAAGAATTAGTGCAGTGGTTAACTTCCCTTTTAGAATGTCTAAGGCCTCTTGATAGCTCTTTGACCATATAAATTTAGAATCTTTGGCCAACAACCCTAACAAAGGAGAGGCCAACTTGCTGAAGTCCTTTATGAAACTTTTGTAGTATCCAACTAACTCTAAGAAACTCCTAACATCTCTCTGCTTTTGTGGAGGTGGGACCCTTTGAATGATTGCTATTTTGTTTGGGTCCACCTGCAGTCCTTGCTGAGATATGAAATGACCTAGCACGGTCCCTTCAGTCATTAAGAATTCACAGTTTTCTGGACTGAGAGATAGGTTCATCTCAATGCATTTGCATAATAATTTTCCTAGGTTAGTCAGGGATTCTTGGAAATCACAGCCATAAGGTAAAATCGTCCATATAGATCTCCACAGTGTCATGAACTAATTCAGAAAAAATACTCAAGACTGCTCTCTGGAAAGTGGCAGGATAATTTCACAGGCCAAAATGAAGGACCCTATAGGAAAACGTACCCCAAAGACAGTGAATGTGGTCTTATCCTAGTCTTCTGGCCAGATTTGTATTTGGTTGTACCCACTTAATCCATCTAGGAAAGAAAAGAAATTCTTCCCTGCTAGGCCATCTAGCACTTGGTCAATGAAGGGTAAGGGAAAATTATCCTTCTTTGTGGCTTTGTTTAGCTCCCTATAATCAACACAAATCCTCCACTTACCATTCTTCTTGGAAAATAACACTAAAGGAGAGACCCACTCACTATCAGAGATAGGGTAAATGAACCCTGCATCTAAAATTTTTTACAGTTCTTCTTTAACGGTCTTTAAGGGATGGATTCATTCTCCTTTATGGTTGCCTGACTGGCTTGCAACCTTCCTTGATGTATATGTGGTGAGCACACACTGAGGGGTGCACTCCCTTCATTTCTTTCTAGCTCCAAGGGAAGGCTTCTATGTTATATTTTAACAATTTGCATAGATGTTCCTCTTCTAAAGTAGAAAGAGATGGATTAATCTTCAAGGTTTTCTTTGGGCCAAATTCTATGGTTTTTACTCAGAGGGGGTTGGAATCGGCCAAGCATAAGTCAATTTGATGATTTTTCATTATTTCCTTTACTTCTTCTTCTAAGGGTAATGAACTAGGAGTTGGGATTTGGAGCAGGTGTTCAATTAAGTCATCCTCCTCTTGTTGTCCTCCTCCTATGATTGCTTCCATAGCATAAAATGGGGCAGAATAAAGGTCATCTTATTCCTCCCCCTCTAACCATAAAGGTAGATCATGTTCTAGGGAGGGTTGAGTAGGAGGTTATAAGACTAATTATTTGGAAATATTCTCATTCTTGATGGTCATATTCCCAGCTCTACAGCTAATGTAGGCATTAGTTGTGGGCAACCATGGCCTCCCAAGGATGACAGTGTATCCAGTAAGCTTAGCCTTAGGCTAGAGAACTACGAAATCTATAGGGTACTCCCAGGAATCAATGGAGACCATCACATCCTCCACAATTCCCTCAGGGCTGACTGTGGAACGGTCTGCAAGCTACAGCACTGTTGTGGTCTTCCTTAATGACCCTTGGAGGTTAAGCTTGAGCATGGTGTCCTTGGTCATCAAATTAATGGCAGCCCCAAGATCAATCAGAGTGTGTGGGACAATGGTGCCATTGATGTGCACATCAACTACAGGGCTTCCAGGCTCTAAGCATTTTGGACATATTACCTGCCGCAACATTAAGTCAGATAACTACCCAATGAAATTAATGGTAGGTGCATCCCTTTTTATTCTTCCTGGATGCTTAAAGCACTTCTCCTTAATCAATTTATTGTAAATAGGAACATCTTCGATTGCCTGGAGAAGGGGGATCTTTACACATAGGTTTGTCAATTCCCCATAAGTTCATGTTCTTCTGGGGTAGACTGGAGTGGTTGGGCTAATCTTTCAGAAAAGGGTGGATTTGATTTAAGGTTGATTTCCTCTCTTTCTTCCTCAACCTCCCTATGTGGAGAGGGAGGTTGGTTATCTAGGAGAATTCTCCCAGATCTTAGGTTGATCTCCTAGATTTCTATAGCATAAGCTGGGTATGATGTCTCTCCACTGTATCCTTTTTGAGCCTACCTATTATTTGAGTTTGGATTTGGCTGGGCAAGCATCTGAGGTTGCCTAGGTGGAGTAGAGTGCAGGAGTTGTGGTTGGCTAGGTGGTGGAGGCAATAGGGCTGAAACATTGTTGACTTGGGGCCTCCACCCCTGGGGTGGGGTATTCCACTAATGTTGTGGCTGAATGTAAAGTTGGAATTACTGGCTGGCTGACTGGCAATGATACTGAGGTGCATAGGACCAAGGAGGGGGTGTAGACCAGGAAGGTTGAGCAGGGGGTCCCCATGAAGGTATAACTGTGGTCAGGGGAAATTTTAGGGGCTAATATTCACCCATGGGCTAATTTTCTATAGTTTTTCCAAAAAAAAGATTTGCTATTTTCCATTCTTTTGTAAAAATGATTAGCCCAAATTTTATAGAATGAAATTATTTTTCCCTAAAAATCGCCAAAAAATTATATATAAACTATATAAAAATATTATAAATTTGAATATTTTAACAAAAATATCTCCAAACATTTTATAGATTTCATATTATGGACTAGTGGGATTCGCCAAGGTTTCTAAACTTTAAGATAAATTTCCATCCTTAAAATTTTCCCTCACTGTGGTTTGGGTGGATCTGTAATATGCATGGGATGATCCTTGCATACCCTGTTGGTATGGTCTAGGCCCAGGAGGTCTCCTTTGGTTGATGTAGAAAATTTGCTCAGTGACCCCTTTAGCTCCTTGATATACAAATTTGAGTCCAGGTAAATAAGGGCACTTGTCTGTGGAGTTGTTTTCTTCACAGATTGAGCAAATCTCAATACAGTTCAATGGGCATTCATTCCTAGGATGCTTCCTGGTGTATCTAGGACAAAAGATGGCTAGGGATCTCTATGCTTCCCCTTGCTTCCTTTTGATATTCATGGAATCCAATTGCAAGGAAAGGGTTTGCAACATCTCACTTTTGAAGTCCTCCAGTGTATTTCCAATTTCACCCTTGATGGATGAGTTGGAAGATGATGTACTGGACATAGGTTGACTACTCCTACCCTTTTTCCTAGTTTCCCTAGAATGGTTTCTAAAGGAAATCTTGATATACTCATAGTGTAGTTGGTAGATATCTCCTCCTGCTAACAAATGCAAGGTATCTAGGATGTCCTCCCTTACTCCTCTAAGTAGGACCAACTTCAACGACTCAGGGTCAAGTGTGCACTTAGCCCTTTTGTAACTGAGTTGGAATATTTCTTCATAGTCTTCTAAGGATTCATCCTAGCCTATGGTCATCCTAAAAATCTCTTCTTTAGTGTCTTTTGACCTACAGTAGTCCTCATATTTGTTGTTAAAGGCCTACTGCATCTTAGCCCAAGTTATGATGCTATCTCTAGGTAAACGCATGAACCAGTGCAATGCTACATCCTTGAGGGTAGATGGAAACGATTTTAGCTTTTGGTCATCCTCTGTATAGTCATAGGTTCATCATATTATAGAAAACTCAAATAGGAAAGTGTCAGGGTCCTCTGTGTTCAAGCCATGGAAAAGAGGTAGAGAAGAGGGGCGTATATTCTTCATTTTAGTGTCCCCATTGGTTTCCCTAATGGGGAAGGCACTCTCAATTCTCTCTCTATTTCCTCTGTCATCTTGGTTTTTAGCCATTAGTTCAGTAGGAATGGGTTCTTCCTCTTCTTCTTCCCCTATAGTTTTTTCAAATAGGTAAGGTTGCTCACCCAAAGGGTTTTCCAATTCACCGTCAGTGAAGAAGAAAGAAGGTTGACTATTGGATGCAGTGGAGGTTTTTGACAAGAAATTTCTTGAATTATCCTTATTCCTACGAAGCATGAAAGGAACTGTTTTTGGTTTTTTGTAAGATTTTTCTTTAAAGCTGGAAAGTACTTTGCAGACAAGAAATTTTTGATTGAATGAAAACCACTAACAAATAGGAAACTACCTACTGAACTGAAATTGCTGAATGAAAGACTATTGACAGAAAGAAAACTACTTGCAGAATGAAATTTCTTAAATGAATGAAAAACTACTAATAAGAAGGAAACTACTTGGTGAATTGGAATTCTACTTGTATAATCGAAAGGAAAGTAGATAAATGACAAATGAAAGAAAGAAACTAGATTGCTTTTGCAGAAATAAACTAATGGAAGAAAATTGAAGACTAGAACTAGAAGAAAAGAAAGTTAGAGACTAGAAATAGAAGAAGGAGCAGTAATCACTCCTACTCTGACATCTCCCTGGCAACGGCACCAAAAATTGATGAGCCTAGCTATTGCAACAAGGATGTTACAACTCCTAGGGCTACCAACTTTACTTATCAACTCGGGGTTCATATAAACTTGGAGGCGACTGTGCTATATACACAAGTAGAAGTGAAGGTACTGCTTGTTGTCATTGTTCATCTGGCAAGAGACCCTAGGGGTTCCAAGCTAGACTTCTATAGGGTTAGAAGAAGCTTGATTTTGATGGATGGAGAGAAAATCTATTCTAAGGGAGAGCTACTCTACTGCAGAAATTAAGGAAACAACATGCAATCCTAAATCACACCATAGCCTAATTAACCATTGAAAGAGCTAGACTAAGCAGAATTGCTAAACAACACTAATCTAAAGCTAACTATTTAAGTTGCAGAAATTACAGAGCATAAAATTATCATAAGCTGCAAGCAAAGGAAACTAATCTAAGTCTGTGTTTAAGCGGAAAAATAGTTGGAGATCAAAATTGGTCAAAGGAGGACATGAGGGCAACAATGCATAAGAACCGTTGGATTAGGCAGGTGAAAGGCAATTGAATGGCTGAGATCAGATTGCAGGAGGGTACGTAGGTAGATGGGAAAACAAGGTTAACTAACAATATGGATGGTTGAGATTATGTCGCGGAGGTGAAGTCAAGAGATGGACGGGTGGAATCAATCGGCACATGGACAATGGAGATCAGCCAAGCTAGTTGGCGATTAGGTGAAGTGATAGCCATCGGATTAGATGAGGCAGATCGACAGTGGGAGTTTAAGGTGATAAAGTGAGCAGGTGATGCAGTGGTCATCAAATCAGGAGACAGATTGACGGTGGAGATGGAAGCGCTTAAAGGAACATGCAGAAATGGGGGAGCAGGTTTAGAGGGCGGTAAGTAGTATATCACGCACCCTCAAAGCTATAAGTAGTTTCCTAAAATTTTACGTGATTAGCCTCCCCAGGTGACACGTAGCACAGGGAAGCCACTGATTTCGCGTTCCCTCAGGCGGATAATGATCGGACAGAAATCCACACGATATCACGGGAACGCCGTCGAATCTAGCAAGGTAGATCTACGGTGGAGATTTGAACGAGCAAGTTTGTGAGTAGGTGTGCGATAGCCATCAGATCTGACAAGGCAGATCGATGGTTGGGATTTAAAGTGCACAAAGTCAAACGTTAAAAGTGAATTCGAGTGGTGATTGGTTAGTTTTGGTGTGTGAGGTGATCTGCGATTAAAAACCATTGGAATGTGGATTAACAACTTTCGCTCAACTTTTCATGTTGAAGGAGAATGACAGGGATGTGAGGGAGATCAAATGATGGGAAGAGAGCGAAGGAGTAGACGACCATTAAAGGAACAAAGTATTGTGAAATGAGCTCAGTGACTGTGTCAAACAACAAACTCCCTATGAAAACCAAAACCCTATGTTTTTGGGGTTGCTGCAAGGTTTTTTCCTCACGTCATAGTCCTAGAGGGAGGAAGTGAGGCTGATACACAGGTGGGCAACCTTGTGGATATTTCCTTTGCTACCATGCTAATTGAACGAAAGAATAAATGAAGCAAACTAAAACACAACTAATCTGTTCTACCTTGCTATAATGGAAATGCAACTACTTAAACAAATAAACAGAAAAGCAGAAAAATACTTAAGTAAATGAACAGAACCAGAAATCTATGTTATCATGTTTTAATGGGAATTAACTTACAGAAGCAAATTAACAATCAAACCATGCATCTATGCTACTGTTGTAATGGTAATGAACTACTTCAATAGATGAATAGAAAGTTATGCTACTTAACAATACAATAAAGAGGAGCTTTGGCTGCTAGGGTCGGGCCCTAACCCAAGAGCTTTAGCTCTCTAAGTTAACTCAGTGTTGGCTTAGAACAAAACTCATCTTCATTATAAAAAAAATGTATTACATCGAGAACTGTTATAGGTCTAGTTCTACAGTCAAAAGTTTGAATTCTCACTAACTCTTGGTAACTAACTACTGGTGACTAAAACAACTGAGGTCCTAAGCCTCTCTTTTTATACATTTGAAGTCTCCAATGAATTCCCTCAAAATTAGGGAGGCACAACTCCCAACTTAATGATAAACTTGTGGTTTCACTTTCACTAGCTCGGCTACCTTCTAGTAGGGAGGCTTGGCTCCCAACTCAAGATAAACACGTACTTTCACTTGCTTGGTTGCCTTCTAGCACACCTGATTTGGCTGTTTGCACCTTCACTTGCTTGACTGCCTTCTAGTACTCCTAATTTGGTTGTGTGTACTTTAAGATGATGGAGGGATATTCAAATGGAGGGGCAGAAAATGAGGATTTTTTACCTCCTATAATTCATCTCCCTTGTCCCATTCGAGTTTTTACCAAGGTCTTTTACCATAGTTCCTTTCTTTTATCTTCTTATCCCTGCATTACATGCACATTAGACCATAAAGAAAAATATCCAACTCTAATTCATCTCGTACTAAGAAAAATATAATCAAAAGTATGCAATAAGTTGTGAGAATAGTTGTTTTGACTAAGCTAGGAGGTGAATTAAGGCCAATGAAGGCCCATATACTTACTCAATGATGAGGCTCATCAACTTGCAAAATGGAAAGGAAATCAAAGAATACAAAATGAAAAGGAAGCAAACTAAATTACTTTTGCAAAAATGAAACTAAGAGCAGAATATCAGAAACAAGAAATAGAAGAAAGAAAGAAATAATCACAGAGTACTCTGACACCTCACTAGAAATGACACCAAAAAGTGATGAGCACCAGTATTGAAATGAGAATGCTGCAACTCTTGGAGCTACCAGATTTACTTTATCAACTCGAGGTTCATACAAACTTGGAGGTGACAGTGTTGTATACACAAGTACAAGTGATGGTTATAACTTTTGTCGCTATTTAGCAGGCAAGAGACCACTAGGGTTTTCAAGCCAGACTTCTATGGATTCAGAAGAAGCTTGATTATTGATGAAAGAAAGAGAGATCTACTCTAGGAGAAAGCTTATCTATTACAAATAAGAAAAATTACTGAAATCCTATGCTAAACAAAGCCTTCTCTAACTAACTACTGAGAAACTATGCTTTACGAAAATTCCAAACCAACATCTATGAAATGCTACTATCTAAAGCATGGAAGTTCAACACATCAAACATCACTACAGTGCATGTAAAGGACTGAAATAAATCTTTTTGTTCTTTTTATTGTTTTTCTAGAAAGTCAAGTGTAAACCCTAATCTCTTTTGATAATGTGGTAGGTGGTTTAGAAATGATGGTGGATGGTTGGAAGGTTTAGGAGATGATTGGGAGGCTTGGGAGACCCCTGGGTGACCTAGTGTGCCATCCTAGAGGTTTTCCCTCAATTCAGCCCCAAAACAGGCCACTACAGGAAAACCTACAAGATGTACTAGAAACCTATAGGATTCCTTGTATTTCTATAAGATACAACTGAGAGAAAAACAATAGTTGTTGGAGGCGATGGAAGGCTTAGGGAAGGTAGTGGATGGGTGTAATAGAGTGATAAAATGTCGAGGATCACTCAGAACTCAATACCAAGGTTAGGAGATGGTTGGATTCACTCAACATGGTTGGAGAAATTTCTATCTAAAATGATGAGATTGGTGAAGATCTTGGTGAAAGAAAGGGATGACTATGAATGGATGAAGTAGGGAGGTGGTTGCTCGATATGATATCCCTTTAGATTTTTGAAGCACCTGCTCTACATCAAACATTTCTAATTGCCACAAAGTCATTTAAACAAGAAGAGTTCTAATAAGCTTGAAAAGCAGAATTTAATGAACTAGCTGTCTACTTCATTCATGAAGAAAATTGTTGAACAAAATGGAATTAGGGATGAGGTCTACTGAAAGACTGAAGATGGAAGAGATGGAATCTAAATCATACACTTGCAAAAATGATAAAATGCCAATTTAAGTATAGTAAACTCCAAAACTCATGAAGAAATGGAAATCTGTCTTTTTAGGGCTACTTAAGGGTCTTTTCCTCAAATCATGATCCCTGAGGGAAGAGGTGAGGCCAAGACACCCATTGCCAGCTTTGTGGTGCTCCTTTTATCTCTTCTACCCTGCTACTGAAGTAAAGGACAAATGGAAGAAAACTAATAAACAACTAATCAAATCCACAATACTTGCAATGAAATACTTCTAGAGATAGTTTAACCATCAGAATCTATGAAACTAAGCTAAGCATACAAATACAAGAAGAGGAGCCTTTTTTGCTAGGTGTTAGAGACTAGATTTACCTTAGGCTAAAAAGGTAAGATTCTAGGTCCACATCAAACCACGCTCAGCCTAGTAGCTAGCCCTACCAGGTCAGGAGAGGGCTCTCCCCGAGTCTATCTCAGCAAATTGTATTCACTAAAGGCTTGAGATGACTGATTTGATTACTGATTTTAGGGTAGGTATACGTGTGCAAGAGGTTTTTGAATGAATTGATGAATTGTTGGCTCAGATGAGAAGGCGGATTTTGTGGTGTGGGGAATGAGGCACAATCTTGCAAGGATCTGGATAAGGTAGGCAACTGAATTTGGCACTCTAAATCAAGTGAGACGGATGGATTCAGATAGAGGAGGAGTTGAAGAGGGCAAGAGAAACCATGGATCCTCTCCAAACAGTGGAAAACATCAAAAGACTAAAGCAAACTTCAAGTAGAGCACTGCACTTTTCAATGTATTCTACTTACACTCTTGTTTGTTTAGCTGAGAATAAATAAAGAGAAATGATACATATAACACATGAATAAATTCACAAAGACATAAGAAAGCACTGTACCAAAATAAATGCGACAGGGATCTCAAAGAGTACTACAAATCCTGGTTTCAATTCCTTAGCCAAAATACTGATATGAGTGTACAATGAAGCTCAAGGCTTTCTCAAGAGTCAACCATGCCAATGATTGAAAAAATACATAATATAGACAAAACATAGCTCATCCTTGCCTCTAGTGGTCCAGATCACATGTTTAGGGTCTGAACCAACTGATTCTAAACTAGGAACTAGAAATCAGGCAATGAAACAACATGCCTCTAGAAACAAGGGAACTGATTCATTTAGTTTCAAACAATATTTTAACTGATGAATCTACCTAACCAAGTGAAAATTCAACATATTTACATAATTATCCATCAATGTACATGAAATTACATCATAATTTGACAATAAGAAGTGAAAAAGTCAAACTGGCCAAAACTGGGCCAAAAACAGAGCCAAACTTGATCAAACTGGCAATTTTTCCTCTATGCGTCGCGCCTGATTCTCTATGCACCACACCTGTTTGGACCCACTTTTGCGGGGCTTCCCAGTGTCCAAAGAAACTCCAAGTAGGCTTGTTGGAAATGCCTGCCTGTCTATTTTCCAACCCAAGTGGAATTTTTCAATTTGGCCTTCATTTGCCCTGTCAAAAATCAAATCTCCCAAGGTTGCTTCCTGTGTGTCAAAATAGGGGCGGTGAGGTCATTTTTTGAGTATTTTTGACCTTTTTGAGGGCTCAAAACTTGCCCAAATTTCTTGGCCATGAACAAGAAAGCATAATTTTTCATGCCAAATCCAAAAATGCTGAGTTTTTTGAATTTGGAGCCTCCTAGCAAAAGAGAGCGCCACGTGGCGCGACGCATAGGGCAAAATTTCCTGTTTTTTGTGCCAAGATTTTTCAAAATGAAAAAAAAAGCCCCAAATTTCTTGAAATTTGGGCTGAGCCTTCTCTATTAAGAGCTATGTTGGGCCAAGGAATCCTTAGCCAAAATCCGAAGTCGATCATGCTCCTTTTGCCTCTTTGAAGCTTTCTTCAATTTTTCCTTTAAATTCTTGATTCGGGCCTTGCAAACTTTGTTCCTCGCCATGTAGTGAAAAGCCATGTGTCTCAACAAGTTTTTCTCCTTGTTGGCCTTCTCCAACAATCTCTCTAAGTGGATATTGACTCTCTTGAGCCAAGACTCTCGATCCGCGTTGATCTCTTGCTCAAGTGAAGTGAACTCCACCCTCCTTCTTTGGACAGATTGGAGGTTCTCCCTAATGTTTTGTAACTCCATGATTGTGTGTTGATATTCAAGCTGCTTATTCCTTTGCTCCAAGTATTTTATGATCCACTTTGCCCTCTCCAAGTTGAGGGACAAGGCCTTGATGTCTGTCTACTTCTCCTGGATGATCTCTTTGAGACTTGTGCTTTGTGGGCCCATGTTCGTATCATCATCCTCAATAAGAATAAAGTCCCGCTCACCTGAAAGCCCTTCATCCTGTATTGGCCTCTTGCCTTTTTCCTGAACCTGTAGTGCTGATGTCGTAAGCGAAGCCCCTTCCACTCCAGGTGGAGATAACACTCGCTTTGCTACTGTGAACAACTGCCTAGTGCCCTTCTGATAAGTGATAAATACCGGCACAGTAGCAGTGTGTGTCTCATGACCTTAATGCTAATAAGAAGGTCCACCTGTCTCATGCAAAGTCTCTGAAGGTCCCTGAGGAGCTCTGAAAAACTCACGAGAGATGAAGTCATCCCAAGTGATGCCCTGTAAGCCAAGCTGATGGACAACCATAATCTTGATGAGAGCAAAATGGTAAATACTGTTGAACTGCTGCTGGGGAGTTTTGTGCTGCACTAGAGTGGTCATCTTCTCGATATTTTAGCACATGAAGTAAGGGATGTTCATCATCCGTACCCTGGTAAAATGCATGAGAATCCTGATATGATAAGCATATAAACAGGAGAACCGACCCTCACAGCTGAAATACTTCATGATCAATTTTATTAAAGGAGCATATTCATCTTTGAGGTACCGAAAAGGAAACACTCTCTTGAGCTGTCTCAAAAAGCTAGGTTTAATGTACAATTCATAATGCTGCCAGTCAATTTTCTGCCTCTTGTTCCATAGCTCTCCAATGTTAGGTATGCCGGTTGCTAATGAGATGGATTTTGGTGTTAATTTGAAAGTGACACCAGCTAAAGTGGCTTTATCACCATGTAAATGCAGCACAAATAGATGAGCCAACTGATGATGAAACTGGATGCTAGCAACCTTCTCACAAAATTCATAACATGACTGACGTTGGAAACAAGAGATGGCAAGAGGACAGGCTTGTAACTTAGCAAGAGTGGTTGGTTCTTCTCTAATATGTTTGCCACCTCTATGAGGCCTCCTGGGTGCATGTCCCTCTGTAGGTGATTCACTGTGGGTTTCCTCTTCATAATCATATGAAGGATCAGATGCCATGGCTGCTGGTAGATAAATTGTCTTGGAGAAGTAGGTGTTGATATGTTGAACTATCTTGAACTATCTTTGGTGATGTGTTTTACCTCTGCCACCAAAGGAAAACAGTGAAATGAAGGACTGTGGAGGAATAATTTAGGGAAATAGGTAATTAGGGACTGTTGGGGTAGGGTTAGTTAAGGGAACAGGGATTTAGAGTGTATTTTGGGACTTTGAGTAAGATACTAGGGTTTGGTGCACTTGGGATTTTGGGAAAGGGAACTTGGGATAGGGTATTAGGGGATTAGTGAATTTAGGGGGTAGGAGAACTTAGGGAGTAAGGAAATCAATGGAAAAATGGGATAAATGAGTGATGGAGGAATGATAAACTTAGTAGAAAAATAGTTAATCAAAACCATAGGCAGCAAGTTTCTTTGAGGAATTTCAAATGGTAGGGTCTGATTTTTTAAACACTCACCATTCATCAACCACCATAACATAAAAACCAAACTTGGATAAACAACAGAGATGAAGGCTCTACCTACTTGTAACAAGACAAATTCGTGTGTTTTTGGTGATTTGAGCGAATTCGAGAAGTTTTCGGGCTCTCTGGTTGTGTGCGTCGCGCAGCATACCCAATGCATCGCACCCATCATATGCACTGCACCCTTGTAAAATAACAGAGGAGTCTAAGGCCCAATGCGCCGCGCCTGGTGAGTGCGCTGTGCCTCCTGCCCAATTCTTTGCGCCCGTAACTTAGAGCGATTTTCACCCAATTTCTCACTTGCTCATCACAACAATCTTTGCTTTGCTTTCTCATTGCTCTTGGAGTGCAAATGGGCTTTCAAACATTTGGAGAAATGATTTATACATGGAGCTTTTCAAATTTGATTTTTCCAAACCCACTTTTATAATGTTGTGCAAATGACTTTATTTCAAACTCTGTTTTATTTTTACTTTTCACTTCATTTGAGTTTTGTGATGAACTAAATGACCTGAGGTTTGCTTGTTTTGTAGGTGATGGAACTACTGGGGCTAAGGAAATAAACCAGGATGTAGATGGAGTGATACACAATGAAAAAAAAACAAAATTTCATGATTTTTGTACAATAAATGCAAAATACTCTATTTTTTCCTTAAAACAGAGTTTTGAGGAAAAACACATTTTCGAACACTTGATGATGAATTTTGTTGATGCTGAAACTCTTCATGTTCCTACTAGGGGTTATTGGGTGCTTTGAAACATTTTTTGACAAAACCCTAATGAAACCCTAGACCTAAAAGACAATGAAACCCTAAATGGACCTTTGCAATCTTAAAGTTAAAAAATTGACTGTATATGCTTTTAAATGATCACACATGAACCAATAGGTAAATGACAATGAGGAAAGCCATAGGAAAGCCACTACTGTCAGATGATCCATGTCCCTAACGGAATGCAAATGACTGGGCGGGACACCTAAATATGAAATGCAACAAGATCATTTGATCTCTGACGGAGGGATGAAGATACTGACACTAACACTAGGGTTGGGCCCTAACCCAAGAGATTTATCCCTCTGAGTCAACTCAGTGTTGGATCAAGAAAAAACTCATTTTCATTATCAAAATAGAAAATTACATCAATGTCTTCCACAAGTCTGGAGCTCGAAAATAACTAGTGTTTTTGCAACAAAAATTTGAATCCTAATGAGGATCTAGGCTTCTCTACTTATACAACTGAAGTCTCCAATGACTTCCTTAAATCTAGGGAGGCATGACTCCCAAACTTGAGATGAACTAACTCTTTTTCTATCACTTGCTCGACTGCCTTTTTATCTTCATGACTTGGCTACTTGCACTTTGAGCTGGTGTGATTAATGGAGGAATATTCGAGTGGGGGAGGAGTAAATGAGGAGGATTTACCTCCTACAATCTCTATCCCTTGTCCCATTCGAGTTTCAAACCTTAGGCTTGCCAAAATTCCTTGATTTTCTCTTCCCAACCTGTATTCAATGCATATTAGTCCACTAGGCATAATATCTCACTTTAACTCATCTCATTAAACAAAATATAATCAAAACATGCAATAAGTTTTGTGAAGAGTTTCTTTGACTAAGCTAGGAGGTGAGTTAAGGCCCATATAATTACCCAATGATGAGGCTCATTAGATACTACTTATAAACACACCACCTTCACGTCAGTGATGTGTTCACATGCTAGCCCAACCTCCCAAATATAGTTAGGGAAATGGGGTAATTATTTTTTTTTTTTCTTTTGAGTTCTCAAAACTCACGTTGAATGCCTTCATTGTGTTTATCTCAGTGAGACATCTCCAATGATATCACTTTTATCCAATTTGGCCTTTGGGATATCAATTTATGCCCATTTTAAGGTTATTGGTTTAAATGTTTCATTCGCCTTTCCTACCATGTGGTCTCAGTGGGGCCCTTGGTAACCTCAATACATTATTCCTATTCTAATCTCAACATCCAATTCATGAGGGAGTATATATATAATAATTATATATATATAATATATATAATTATATATATATATAATATATATATATATATATATATATATATAAACAATGCACTATGGGATGGTTCACGTTACACCACCAATCGGTGCCCTATAAATATAACCAACCTACAATGTTTCGATGTGGGTATGGTCATATGTAAACAATGGCCCCACCACCATTCGATCGTCACATAGTTGAAGAAATCTATGGCTGATCCATAACACTACCCTACACACTACACTAATATATATATATATATCTAATATATATATATATATATATATATATATATAATATATATATATATATATAAGGAGTTGCATGCCTTCCATCCAACAACCCACAATCCACAACCCAATTGAAGACCTAAAAGAGATAGAACTATCCCTGTCCCTCCCTTTTGATGTCACAGGGGTGGGGGAGGGGGCTTCCGTTATCGAGGATTCCCTTCATGGTTATGTCGTAATATCCTATTGCCATCCACCTTCTCCATGATCCAACAACCCTCACACAATAACGCACTCCCCCTTCCATTTTGACATCAAAGAGGGGAACCGCCGATCTCGTCGAATCATCCCCATCAACCATTTTCAATTGGCCTCTGCCCATGTGATGAGCCTCAATATTGCAACAAGAATGTTGCAACTCCCAACGTTGTAAACTTTAATTATCAACCCGGGGTTTATACAAAATTATGAGGTATAGACACTATATGTGCAACATACAATGTGTCCTTCCTTTATTTTCATGATGTAATGGAATGCATGTAATGCAATCAAATCCTAAACTAATTGAAGAAAATGGAATGCTCGAAATGAAAACCTTAACCTATTGCAAGAAAGAAAATACAAGGAAAAAAACCTATTCTAATTGCATAAAGTAAATATCGAAATAAATGTCAACCATTATATTTTAAAGAGTTTATATACATTAACAGAGTTCATTGGATGTGGCAATCAAGAAAATCATCATTGTATTATCCAATTCATAATTTTGTCCATTAACCCGAATCGTTGGAATGTTTTGCAAGGGTGATGAGGCAAGTCATAAGTGGTGTTTAGTCTTCCCTAATCATTGATTTAGAGCCTACAGGTTTTGATTCAACCATAAGGGACAATAACCAATCTTATTGAGCGAATCTAGGCAAGTATATACATGTTGGAAGGCTACTACAGGAGATCCTGTAGTTACTACAAGAAACTACAGATTTGCTATAGGGAGTTATAATTCACCGAATGACCAAGAAAATTAAATATAAATTGGATGGGAATTTTTTTTATTGACTAGAATGTCTTAGGTCTCCATTCCAAGTGGAATCACTCAAAAATACCTCTTTGAACCCATGCTAAAAAATAGTATAAAATTACTAGTCTAAAATCTAGAAATTCAAGAACCAGTGAGCTAGTAAATGTATCAAATGTATATCCTAATCAAGTGAAAATGAAATGGGGTAGTTTTTTTCATTACCTAGAATATTTTTGTGATCTAATGCAAGTGGAATAAACTCGATCGAAACTCATTAGAATGCTCTAAAAAATAGCAGAAATTTACTATTATTTGCCACAAGGGACTTCCAGAAATATAGATTTGGGAATAAGAAAACTAATCCAAGTAGCTCAATGATTACTATGACCTAAACAAGCTGTTAAAATTATTAAATGATGCTTTTGATCCTGAAAAATAACTTACTTCAACCATTTAACTAAATCCTACAACAAGAAATCATTAATACTAAATGCAAAATTAGAGAAAACAAGAACAAGAGATGCATGTGAATAAGAAGTGAAAGGAAGAAAAGTAAATGATACAAAAGGGCTCTAAGGCTCCTGGGATGGACAATCCCAAGGAAAATCAGAGTCCTATGGATGATACCAAGATTTAGAAGCTAAACATGGCACCAATCTTCATTATCTCCATCAATACAGTTACATCCCTACAAAAAAATGAAAGTGGACCTGCAAAAATATGAGCTCTCTCCAGAAGAAGACTAAGAAAAATCCACCCCAAGAGGAAAATTCGAATTTGTACTTATAAAAAATGATTAGGGATCATTCCCCATGAAAGGAGGAAGCTTTCACTGCCAAAACCCTTTAATTAGTGGATCTGGTTCACAATACTAGGAATCTGCATTAAATGATACAAAACACATTCCTAGATTTTCTCAATCATTGCAGCTCTATAATATGTGCAATTATTTTAGAATATATTCTTGATTTATTATCTAATAGTAATCCTCCTATAATGGGGAGCAATCCTCTAAATTATCTCCTCCTCCAAGTTTTCATAATATACCTAATATTCTCATAATATTCCACAAAAATAAATAATATTAGGCACAAATATGCAATTATCCATGAACCTTCCTAATGAACATATTAAAGTTAAAAATACATTATCTAATACAAAAACAGAGGTTTAATGTGTTGAAGGATGGTCAGATGGGCCTTCATTTATGTCTAATTTAGAGGCCCATTTCCATGGTTATGCACACATTCATATGGACTAATACCCTATCTTTTAGGATTAGCCTCCATGCGATACAGTGAAACCCACCATGGTTATGTGATAGGGTTATGTGGGCTATTCGCCTGACCATTAGGACTATAATCCCCGACCATTTGACACAATGATGTCAACCTTTGGTTCTCGGGACCCTCGATGTAACATTTATCATATATTATTATATATATAATATTTATATAATATATAATTATATAACTATAATATATATTTATATTATATATATTATATTATACTTATATTTTATTATATATATATCGTTTATGTAATTCTGCATGTTGATTTGTTATGAAAGGAATATGCTCGCGATACCCTGTCATGCCCTATGCTTTAAGCTAAAGGATCTCATCGGCGCATGCCTATATGTCACTTACCATTTAACAGGACTGTTGTAAATTAAATACTTCGCCCTCTGCTCATTCATCCCAACAATGATTCTAGAAATGGGTACTTAAGCCTGAACTCAAGTCTAAACTCAACACACACCACACATTATATGTAGATTATATCACCATATGACAAGTACTCTCTTTTGAATCACAAATTAATGTTCAAAATTTTGAATTTGTTTCTCATAGTTTGTGAGGTTTATAACTAATCAATACATGTACATCAATATCTATACATCAGGTGGTAGAGAAAGCATGGGTTTGCTCCGTGTAAGCCCTGCATTTCATAGAAATCAATGGGTTCAATTCATTAGTAGGGACTCACTATTTCATCCAGATGCATGACTAACTATTCTACCAGTTACCTTGAACAGACTTACAACATATATTAAACAACCGTATATTTTCCTCACATAAATGTTTGACTATTACTATATATACATATATAATATATTATATTTTGTGTAAAGAGAATTAATGAAAAAACTACAACATTAAGGCACCAATATTAGAAGATCATTCCTTTAACAAAAAAAAATCATTCATCTTCTCATAAACATTCAAACCAACTTAACTGTATAAACATGATTTCATGGCAGATATTACACAAGAAGAAACTTATCTTGGATTTAAACTAAAGATGGGAAACTGAGTTAGGAACGATACTCTCCACCCAACTGTAGGAAAGCTGCAACAAGATCTCACTTGTAGTTTTCACCCCTGAGCTGGATTGTAGGACTGGGATGGCGTGCTGACAAGATAAAGCACCAACCATTGCTTGAAACAAGGACTCCAGAGGATCTCCCACCTCCACCCTCCAACTAATCAATAGTCCACAAGGCACACAACGAATCCATAGGCCTATTGCCTCCACCCTATAGTTGTTCAATAGCTAATAAATCCTAGGGAATATAGAGGCTTCACCTACACCTTGAAGACATGTATCACAATTGTTCTACTGACTTAGGGGAATCTAGAACACACTACCACAACCAACTTAAACAAGAAAAGGAGGAATCAATAACTTCCCTTACCTAGAATCCAAGGACTAAATCTCCACCCCAAGCTATCGAGGGACTCTAGAGAATACCATCTCCACCCTCGAACCCCCCAAGGCATCCTAAAACTTATCCTTACTTCGAGGAAATTCTAATTATATTCCCATTGCTCAACTGAAATATGTAGATCTCTCATTTGATATTGGTAAATATCTAGATATTCTCCACACTATTGCATGCCGCCAAGATGTGCATGACCATTTTCTAATCTCTCTAGTTGTTCTCCTTCATTTGGTGCAATTTATCCTCACCTTGGAATGTTGTATATTTTCTGCATTTTTCCTTCCTTTTTTTCATATTTTGTTCTAAGTTTTTCTTTTCTATTACCTCCACTTCCCTCCTCGAATTCCCCTTTGTTTTTCCTAGTTCTCTACTCTTTTGCACAATGGTTGACTTCTGTTTTCTCTTGTTGTCAGCATTCACTAATTTTTCCAACAAGATTGTGATTTCTTTCGTTTAAAATACATTTTTGAATGCATAAAGTATTCAACGCCCTTAAAGACCCATGAGACACTCAAACTCTATAGATTAAACAACTTAAAATTATGATCTTAAAAATATTTAATGTATTTTGGCCAAAATTGACCAGAAAAAGTTCCTAAAAAGATGTTTGACCCGCCACTTGAGGGTGTAAGGGAATGCATTTAAAGGGAAGGGGAGGGAGTTAGGGATCCACAAAATGGGGAAGAAATTCCACATCTTAAGGGGAAGATACCTAAAGGTAGGATCAAGAAATAAAAATGGGAGAACTCGACCATATCCTTATTCAACAATAACTAGCTCGTCGTTCTCGAGGCTTCTAGGAAGAGAAGCTTCTGCTCCATTTTTGGAGAAACTACTTGAAGAAGATCAATGCGGATTTTCCTATCCAAAGTCGTGATGCCAATGTTAGTCACTAGTTAGAGCAAAGGGTACCATCACAAGCTTTCCTGCTAAAAGTAGCATTAGGCTTCCAAATAAGGTTTTTTGACAAGGTCTTCCAGAATTACTTCAAGCCATTTCTTCTTTTATTTTCTTCAGAGATGCTATGATCAACATTTTTCATGGTGAATTCATTGACAGATTTTGTCACTTTGCGACATTTTGGGCAAAGTTCGACAACACAGTGTATGAGATAGGGAGTGCAACAAATCACTGTATAACGCCACAGTTGAGAAGTTATGATACCCCCATGTCATGGTTCTCTGATATTTTGATGTGCCGATATGCAACCTCTGATATTTCGATGCACCGATATGTTGACTTCAAACATTTTGTTCCTTGATGTTCTGGTATCCAGATCTTCGATATGTCGATGAGCCAATATGCTGACCTTCAATACTCCAATGTGCCAATCTATTTACCTCCAACATTTTGATCCTCGATGTTACGATCCTTCGATATTCTAGACCTCTGATATGCCAATATTCCTTCCTTGCTAAGGCTTCACAACCCTGATTTATGAACTTTGACATCCTATGGGGTAAAATGCATGCGATAAAAACTACCCTCGAAAGTCTTCCCAGGGCTTTTGCCAAACTGTAAGGTTATCTGCAAAAGCTATCTGTTACACACATGTTCATCTATCAGACATATATTGACACGGTATGGAAAGAGGATCACCTTTGGTTCTTTCTAGATTCGCTTGGGGATATCCATGTGGTAAGAAGAACTCCTCCTAACCAGATCCAAGATGATTCCTGCACAAAAGAACAAAGAAAACCAATTGCAACATACACTTCTGAAAATTAATGCAAGAATCCATAACAAACATGTATAAATGTATAACTTATCTACTCAACACAACAAGCATCATAATGAACAAATGAATGCACAATATCACCGACACTTTGGAGTAGGGAACACAACCATAGTCCTATATTCAGAATAGAAGAGTGATTACAACAACCATGTTGCATCAGCCTTCCTTATCCCTTCTTCCTCTCTTTCTCTCGTTCTTTCAGCTAGCTCCTTCAAGAATATGACAGTGTCACAACAGCACTATGGGCTATCCTTCTAAATGCTCTGACTTGTTTGCAATGGCCCTCTTGTTGCTTATGTAGCAATTGATTTAGGGCTACCCAACTCCACCTGTAGTTCTAATGGAAAAAACCATGAACCTACCCTTTTTACAAGATTTTTTCCATTTGCCTCTATTCTCGGAATAGAATTTCTCCAAATATCTTGATTTTTGGAGTTTCCTTCCTTTTCTTGCATAAATATAGGGATTTAATATCTAGATATTTATTGGCAGATTTGTTGGTAGAACCTATTTGAACATCACTTAAGTTCACTAACGCTCCGCCTGGTCTAACAACAAGAGTTAGCAGGTTGACTAACGCTCCTTTATGCTTGGTGACAAGCTTTCTAAAGTAGGTTGTTAGTGTACATTAGTGTGGATTCTAGGCCTGCAACTTGTTAGGATATTCTGACACACAGGAAATAGTTAAGTTCAACTTGGTCTAGTATAGAGTTAGGCATAGAGTTAGGTAAAGTGTGTTTCTTTATCGTTGTACATTTTGTAACTTACAATCCGACGGTCAAGATATGTAGTGATCCGATGGTTCATTCTCTCCTCGGTATTACCGACACTTGATCCATGGCTTGACACCCAATTGGTCCATGAATTCTATTTAAAGCGCATGGAGGGTCATTTATAGGTTAACCGTGCATGAGAGAAGCTTATGTAAATTTTCATTCTTTTATTAAGAAATTGACTGTAGTAGCCACGTTGGCGCAGGCCGTGGACTGTTTCCCTCTCTGAGGGTTTTAACCACATCAAAATACTGGTGTATTGATCTGTGATCTGTTTGTGAGCGGTGTCCTTCTCGTGTTTTGTCTGAGGAACTTACCCTGTAAATTCCTACAAAAACTCCAAAAAATAAATTTACTGGATTTCTATTTTTATATTCAACTTATTATTATATATTTTCAAATTATAGATTATATTATTTAATTTATTATTGATGCATATCAAGTTTATGAGAGATTTTTCTTAGTAAATCACAAGAAATTTCTTGTGATTTACGCCCAAATTTCTTGTGATTTACTCCCGAAAAATCTCTTATAAATATTTAATTTATTATTATTTATTTTCAAATTATTTTAAAAATTCAAAAAAATATTTATACTCTCTCCGTGGGGATAAACTTTTGCAATAATGATATTAATTGCCAACTGCATGAATTAATTAAAAACAATTTTATTTACAGTAAAATTAGTTTTCTGAGTATAGTTCCTTTTGAAATTTTTTGAATATTTGTCCACATTACAAATTTAACTAATAAATTTTGGGATTCTCCATAAAACTCCAAAAAATAAACTTACTGGATTTTTATTTTTTTATATTCAACTTATTATTATATATTTCAAATTATAAATATATTATTTAATTTATTATTGATGCATATCAAGTTTATGAGAGATTTTTCTTAGTAAATCACAAGAAATTTATTGTCATTTAAGTCCAAATTTCTTGTGATTTACTCCTGAAAAATCTCTTATAAATATTTAATTTATTATTATTTATTTTCAAATTATTTTAAAAATTCAAAAAATATTTTGCAATTATTAACAAAGGAAAAGAAAAATTGGTTATTACTATTTATTATTATTATTTAATAATAAGTGTCATGTGAAATGAGTTATTATTTTTAGGTATTGGGTATTGACAACCCATGGGGTTACCCATAGTATTGTAACAAATAATATTTATATGTTAAGAATATTGGTGATAAAATATATACCAAAGCCTATAACTAATAATATTGTTATTTGATTTTTAAATGTATATATGTTTAATTTATATATTAATTATTTTTATAATAAAAAATAACAATAATTTCAAATAAATTTGAAATCCAGCAAATTTCAAATAAATTATATTTGACTAAATTTTCTATGTTTTATAACAATATGAAGTAATTGTTTTGATATTGATAAATAATTGACGTGAGTCCACTTGTTTCTAGTTTTAATTTATATTAATTAAATTTATATGGTTGTGTTCCTTTTAGGATACACTAATTCAATTTATATGGTTTCTTTTAACTTATATTAATTTAAGGTATAGTTTAATTTATATATGAAATAGCCTTTTGGGTGGATAATTTTATCCAAATTAAGTTGATTTTTAGTTTTCTAATGTATATAATGAAGGTGATATTAAAGGAAATTCCAAGTCAAAAATAGTGTCCTCTCAAAAAATTAAGAAATTAATAAAAATAATATAATGTATATAATTTTTTATATATAAGTTTTTTTTTTACATTTATGGCAAATTACCCAAAAAAAAAAACCTAAGTTTTAGGAATCACCATGGATATATATAATATAAATATATATATATATATTATATAAATTATTTTTCCATAAAAATCTAATTAAAATTTCAAATTTCAAATTTAAATTACTAACTCTCATTAAAAATAAATTATAATTATATATATTATATATATATTTATATATATATATATATATTTCTTAAGAAAAGTATAATGAAATTTAAATTTAATTATATATAACTTTTAAGTAAAAATAAAAATTTAAAAGTTGAACTAGTTATCCGTGAGTAAGTCAACCAAAAATGAAGGAAATAATGACATTAATTGTCAACTACATGAATTGAAACAGTTTTATTTACAGTAAAATTAAGTTATGTCCACATCAATTGTTTTAGATTTTCTAGGTATATTTTTCTTTTAAATTATGTATAAAGTGTAGAGAGTACAAGTTTAATCAATAAACTATCATAGTGATCATATCATAATCCGATGAGTTGATCACATTCCTAAATAAAACTAGAAAAAAAACTTACTTAATTTCTATTTTTTTTATGCATTTTATTATTATATATTTGGAAATGATTAAATACATTATTTAATTTTATATTATATATTTTCAAATTATCCCATATAGTTTAAAAATATAAGTATTGATTTTTTAAATTATTTTATTATTATTTTCAATATTAAAGAATTTCTGTAGGTGATTGAGTGCTAGGTTAATGCGCGAGCATTACTTGATGTGAAGTCAAGAGTTCAATCCCAAGACATGTCCATATTGAAAAAATCCTTGCAATTATTGATAATGACAAAGAATAAAGTAAGAGGGGCAGAAAGCGCGGAGTTCCACTCCCTCCTAGAGTGAGGTCATGGCGAGCCCACGTAAGAAACCAATAGAAACTACCACACAGGAGAAGGGAAAAGGAACATTGAAGAGGAATAGGATTTAACCAAAACAAGGGAGGACAGTAGAAGAAAAGAAAATGTGGAATAAGACACGAAAGAAAGAGGAAGAAGAAAACAAAACTCAAAAGGGGCCATGTAAACCCAAGGGTGAGGTCACACCCACAGCAGCTTTAAATGATCGTGCTCTAGCAGAGGGACCACATGTGGACCTATGCTATCATTTGTAAATTCATGAGATTATGGCGCACAGAAAAGGCACTGCATGTGTGGATTAAATACCACTAGAAACCAAAAGGAGGCATAGACCTACATCTTGTAACAAAGGGTTTCTTTAGTGTGGTCTTTACAAAAATTGAGGACAAAGACATGGGGTTTGAAGGAGGGCCCTATTTCTATGCAGCTGTAGGCCTCCACATGAGGCCTTAGATGATGAATTTTGTCTCGGAGTGAGAGAATTTCACTTCGGTCCTCGTCTCGGTAAGACTTTATTCCCTACCTCTTGATTACTGGCAAACTGAATTGTTATCTGCAATAGGAAACAAATTAGGGTGTTTTGTTAAAGCATGTGAGGCCACTAGAAGGGGAAAATATACTTCCTTCGCACGAATATTTGTGGAGATGGATCTCTCTCGGTCTCTACCGAGTGAGGTCATCTCGAAAGTTTTGGATGAAGAATGGGTGAAAATAGTAGATTATGAGCATATTCCTTTGAGATGCCGCAGGTGCCATGAGCATGGGCACCTATTTAGAGACTTCCCTCTGAGTAAAATAGAGAACGTAAGTAAAGCTAAGACAATGAGAGACACTAAAAATATTCACAAAGTGGGATATAGATGAAAAGGGGGCAAAAGGGGGCCAAAGAAACATCAAACAAAAGGGAAACAAGCGAGTCTCAACAGGTTCCAAGTAATAGAAGAAGAGGTAGAGATAACAAAGGTAGATCAGGTAATGGAAGGCAGCCAAGGGGAGAAGGAAAAAGAGGAAAATAGTGGGCAAACACAGGATATTAATAAACAAAAATAGACTATGCTGAGTGATGGAGAACCCCGAAATGGACTAAGAAATGATCGAGAGTGAGGTGGAAATGGAGGATCATGAACTCTAGGATATTCTTGATAAAGAAAACCTAGATGTGGAAAGGTTCTTGAAACAGGGGACCATTGCAGGGGTAGACTCACTACCTCAAGAAGAGTTCAACAGAGTACAATAGTTGTTCCTATGGATAACTCAGGCTAAAGGGATGGAAAGGAAAAGCAACAATGAAAGGCAGGGAAATGAAGGTGTGAAAACTATGAAAACCACACCAAGATTAGCTCCTAGAAATCCAGGAAAGAAAAGAGGCAAAAAAAATCAGAATGAGTTATTGATGGAATGTGAAAAGATGATGATAGATTTAGGTAATATGAAAGACATAACCAGCTACTTCTTTACAAATATTTCTTAATGAGGTCATGCCTTGCAATATCAGAGGTCTAGGTAGTAAAACAAAACATAGAATACTTAGCAATAGAATGAAACAAGAAGCTCTCGATATGATCTTTATCGAGGAAACTAAACTTTCCATTAAA
Organism: Pinus taeda; assembly: GCA_000404065.3. Classification (NCBI taxonomy): domain Eukaryota; kingdom Viridiplantae; phylum Streptophyta; class Pinopsida; order Pinales; family Pinaceae; genus Pinus; species Pinus taeda. Next base: position 100,828 of record APFE031489449.1, read on the forward strand.
AAAAGAAAAGAAATATACAACAAATGGCTCAATAAATAAGAGTTTCTAGAAGTCAAAGTAGATAAGATAGTAGGAGGCATACTCACTCTTTGGAACCCCCAAGAGGTAGGCATTATAGATGCTCACGCATCTAGGAATTATTTATGAGTGGTTATTCAACCTGTGGGAGATAGGGAGACTTATTTGGGTACAAATGATTATGGCACACAAAGGCCGGATGATAAACTGAGGTTTCTAGATTCTCTTGTGGAACTAAGAGATAGACATGTAGGAGTACCATGGATCATGGGTGGGAGTTAAACATGATCAAATCAATTTTAGAGAAAAATAGGGGAATGAGAACTTTAAGCAAAAACTCTATAGCTTTCCAAACTTTTATACACAATATGAAGCTAGTTGACACTGATATGAGTAATGGAATCTTTACATGGAATGATAAGAGAGGAGGAGAGTCTCAAGTAGCCTAAAATTTAGACAGATTCATAATTTCAAAGGACCTTATGCTCAGCAACAAGGAAATGATAGTTAGAATTCTCCCCTTTGGAGGATCGAGCCATTGGCCTATACAACTTGAGGTTCATGGCATTGGCACCCACATGAACATATCTTTTAGATATGAGAATACCTGGCTCACCCACCCAGATTTTATTAGCAACATTACAAAATGGTGGACGAGAGATCTGCATATTCAAGGTACAATAATGTTTCAGCTACACAAAAGACTAAAACACATGAAGCTCAAACTCAAATATTGGAACAAGAATGTATTTGGAAATATTTTTGAAGCGAAAAAAGCTCTTGAAAAAAAAATGCAGGAACTCAATCAAGCCCTTATCATGGATGCCTTTCATAGAGTCAGAAATGGTCAGGTCAACAAAAATCATCAAGACTAGGAGAGCTTATGTAAACAAGAGGAAATATTTTGGAGACAAAAATCTAGAGTTCAATGGCTAAAAGTAGGGGAACGAAACACTAGATTTTTCCACACATCCACCATGGTGAATAGATCACATAATAGAATATCTTCAATCAAGGACACCGACGGTCATCTACTCAATACCCATGAAGATATAGAAACTGTGTTAGTTCAGCACTTCCGAGGTATAGCAAAGGAGATCATTTGAGACAGAGCTCATTTTATCAGGGACTTAACAAGGCATATACGTAGGCTAGTAATAAGAGAGGATAATTTCAATCTCAATAGGCCAGTGACTGAAGAGGAGGTTAGTGAGGTCATCAAAGAAATGCAGAATGGTAAGCACGAGGCCTGGATGGTTTCAATGTGGATTTCCTTAAAGCTTTCTCGAACATTGTTAAACAAGATATTATCAATGTAGTGGAGGAGTCCAAGATGAACATAACCATTTTGAAGGTGCTCAATACTTCCTTCATCTCCTTGATCCCCAAACAAGACAATGCTCAGAATCCAGACAAGTTTAGACCCATAGCTTTGTGCAATGTGGTGTACAAGATAATATCCAAAGTTATTGCCAATACACTCAAACCCCTTCTTCCTACTCTAGTTTCTGTGGAGCAATCAGGTTATGTGGAGGGTAGACAAATTCTCAATAACATCATTCAAATGCATGAGGTGGTGCATTCATTGTTATGAAATAGGAAGGTTGGAATGGTTATGCAATTGGACCTAGCCAAAGCTTATGATAAGTTGAATTGGACCTATATTAGGAAGGTCCGTCTAGCCTTTGGATTTGACCATAACTGGGTAAGATGGGTTATGTCCGTGGTAACTTCTTCTAGCTATTCAATTCTGGTTAATGATTCTCCTTCCAAGACTTTATTCCATCAAGAGCCCTCAGGTAGGGATATCCGCTCTCTCCCATTCTCTTTATCCTCATGATGGAAGGACTTGGTCTCTCTATGAAGCATGCAGAAGAAGTTGGTAACATCAAGGATCTTCAACTCTCTGAGACTGGGAAAGCCTTGACCCGTTAACAATTTGTTGATGACACTATGTTGCAGGGTATCCCCGTGGTTAAATAAGCACTAGCTTATAAACAAATATTGGGTGACTTTTCCATAGCTACAGGTATGGAGGTAAATCTCTCCAATTCTAAGATTTTTTTCTTTAATACTAATATCGCTATCTAGAGGAATATCTCCATAATTATGGGATTTCAAAGGGATGTCCTTCCTTCCAAATACTTGGGAGTTCCTCTAAATAATAAACTTTTGCACAAGAGCATTTGGGAGCTGGTGATTAATAAGATGCAGGATAAAATATGGAAATGCACTATTAGACCTTTAAACTTGGTAGGTTGGTCTTTTCTTACAAATGTTGTACTTCAATCAATCCCAGTCTTCATGCTTTCAGCCTTTGCAGCTCCAAAAGGAGTTTTGCAACAATTTAGAATCATTGAAAGAGACTTTCTTTGGGGTAAGGGGGGGGAGTGAAAGAAATGTGCATTGGTAGCCTCGGATAAGATTTGCAAACCTAAAAACCATGGAAATCTTGGATTTGATGATCCAAAAGTACTAAGAAAAGTCTTATGGGAAAAATTATGGTAGCGTTGGGTAAAAGATCCAAAGGCTAAGTGGGCTAGTATTTGGAAAGAAGAAGATGCCAGCACTTGGCAAGATAACGATCACATAAGGATGACTAGTATCATAAAAGGCTCCTTCATCTTGAATAGATCGTCGGAGAATAGAGGCTTAGTGCAAAAAAATAGCTTCTCAGAAATTAGAGAGGGAGAACTTGCTTTGTTTTGGGAGGATAAATGGCATGAAGAACCTACATTATTAAGGGAGGACTTTTTGGACCTCAAGAAGGAAACTCATACCAAAGGGTTACTTAGAGTAAAATGTTTTTGGGATCAAACCAATAGTTAAGGTTAATGGAGAACATGGAAGAATATAGAATATAGGGTTGATGGCCCCTTGATAGCAAAAGCTGATGCACTTTTGACAATGTTGGACCAAAGGAAAATTCTAGTTTTAGACGGGCATGATGCACTTAGATGGGGCAACAATAATGAAGTTGCCTTCAATCTTAAGGAGGCAAAGTGCATAATCCTAGAGCTCGATTCCAATGTACCAGACAGGGTTTGGTAAAACCTATGGAGGTATCAAGGATGGATGAAAATAAAACTCTTCATGTGGCTGGTACATCATAAGAAAATTCTGGCTTGTGAAAACATTCAGAAGAGGGGTGTTTTGGGACCTTCTAGATGCTAGCTCTATGAATCCCAAGAGGAAAGCATGGAGCACCTTCTCGATAATTGCATTTTCACCTCAAGGTTGTGGGATACTTTTGCCACAATTTTCCAATAGACAAACAGGGAGAAAGGAAGAATTATCAATACCCTTAATAACTGGAGACAAAACTTCTCTGATTATCAATTTCTTTGCTCAGCTTGGGATTTAAAACAAGCTTCATAATATGGAATGTGTGGAAAGAAAGGAACAAGAGAATCTTCAAAATGAAAAATGTTCCCCCCAATGCATTATTGAGCAAATCTTAAGACAAATTAAGGAGACGATAGATACTTTAGTGTGAACTGTTCCAAAGAATCCACCTTCAAAGGTTGAAATGGAGATACTTCTTCACTTGGGTATGCAGGGACTTATACCATAGGGCATGGACATGAAGGTGATGAAACTAGACAACAAGCCAAATTATTGGCATCTGCCACCTCAAGGTTTTTTGAAATGCAACATTGATGGGGCCTCCAAAGGCAACCAAGGCATGGCTTGTTTGGGAGGGGTGTTAAGGGATGAAAATGGTTGCATCCTTTTTATTTTCCACTACCATTTGGGAATAGCTACAAACAATATGGTGGAATTAGTGGCACTTGAGCAAGGTTTATAATTCCTAAAGCAGGATAATCTCTAGAATATAATTATTGAAGCTGATTCTGAGTTAATCATTAACTCAGTCAAGAGAATTTGCTATGGCATAGAGTCAAAAAAAGTTTCAAGACACTCGAGGCTAATTCAGGTCTTTCAAAGGATTCAATTTCACGTTCTGTGCTTACGAACCATAAGTTTTATTCATGTGTGAAGGACGACAAATAAATTGGCACACATTCTAGCAAATCAAGAGATTCTTTGTACCAAAAGTAGGGTCAAGTTGAGTTGGCAAGAGATGCCTCAGAATAGATTGAGGGAGCTTTTTCTCAATCAAGCGGATGAGGACTAAACATTATTTCAAAATAAAGCCATAGAGACGGGGTCTAGTTGATTTGGATTTATTATGAAGTGTTCCTTTAAGAGCCATGTCACATTTGGGATGCAGGTCTCTATCTCCCTCCTCAACCCAAGTAAGCGCAAACCTAGAAGTCGCAGGTGGAAGTTTCTCGGTAGACGGTGTTTCTCATATGAATGGCTCGAAAGATGGATTTTCATCTTCCTTTGGTTCATGCACCCGAGGATATGGGATGGTGCGAGGGGCCAGAGTTTAAGCTTTCTCAGCAGACTGAAAATCCCTGCATTACCTCCTTTGGTGTCAATAGCACGCTTGGGACTCTCTCTGGTTTATCACATCCCCTTCAAGGTGGGATAGGTATTTCTGAGTTGGGAGCGATTCCACTCTCCGCGCAACATGTGCCCAAGGCTGGGGAGAGAATACCACCCTCATCTTGTGGTAATTATTTGTGCTTTTGGCTCATGCGATATGATCCTCCGCTATTGGATCAGGTGAGGAGAATGAATGGTCAAGGATAAGCGTGCATGTTAGTGGGTCTAGGTCATTTATCACGTGGTAACTCTTCGTGCTTTTAGTTCATGCGATCTTATCCTCTACCATTGGATTAGGTGAGGAGAATCAATGGTCAGGGGGAAGTGTGCATGTTGGTGGGTCCGGGTCTTTTATTGTACTTGTTGGTGGGTCTCAGTCTTTATGCCTTTCACAAATTGTTTATTTAAGATTTGAGTTTCTACGAGTCTATTGTTTGGGTCTTTGGGACCTAGTGGTGGATTTGTATTTTGATGATGTTTCTACCTAGGGCTAAAAGGTTTAGCTTGTAGTTGGTTTTATTTTATGTAATTTTACCCTTTGAATATTTTCAATAGAAGGCACGACTATTGCATTAGAAAAATAAAGAAGTCAAGTGTTCAATCCCTCACATGAGGGTGAGATATTGGATATGATGAAGACGTATTTTTGCCAAACTCACAAAAACAATTGTCTAGCTAGTCTTGGATAGGCTATCATAGGGGGCTCTCTTAATCAACTCCTTGATGGAAGTCCCACTTTCACTTATTCTCCCTTACTAGTGTTGGGGTGATATATTGCACATGATGAACATGTATTCCTATGAAGCTTACCAATAAAAATTAAAATTAGTTTTGTAATTATGGACAAAGCAAAAGACATATGAAAACAATAATGGCATAAAAGGAATATTAATAGCTAAAGAAATAAATAAAATGGGTTTCACATACAACAAGATTAGTTTATGTCCTAATCCGTCTTAGGTTAATTTTGTTAAAACCTTCATTTACTTTCTATGGGAATGTTTTTAGTAGTGTTGAGGATAGAGGGTTTAGATATATCTCAAATTTTAACATTTTCCCCTTTAGATTCAATTACAAAAATATTGTAAAATTAACTTAAAATAAACTATTTTTACTATGAAATAACTTATGGTTTTTTGGAATGTGGTATTGATAAGCCATGGTATTGGCCCATGGTATGGTAACAAAGACTATTTATCAGTTAATATCCATGGTTAACAATCTTGTCATATTGTTATAAAATATTTTGATTGTGAAATAATTTATGTTTTCTAGGCACATGGTATAGATAAACCATGGTATTAACCCATGGTATTCTAACAAAGACTATTTTTTACAATGTAATAATATCTATTGTTAAGAATCTTGTCATATTGTTAAAAAATATTTTGGTTGTGAAATAAGTTATGGTTTTTGGACTTGTAGTATTGATAAGAAATGGTATTGGCCCATGGTATTGTAAAAAGCCTATTCACAAGTTTTTTATTAATTTAACTTTTTATTATTAATTGAGACCTTATTAAATGTTTATAGTCATCCCAATATCATTTTTAACTTTTTCTTATTCTTTTTAATTTAGGGTTTTTACCAAAAAAATAACAAATTATTATTAAAAATATATCATTTAACCCAATTGCAATTTATATATTTTATTTTATATCATAAAATATTTCTGTTATTTTTTCCATTATCAAATATTTCTCTTTTTTTTAATATATCATTTTTATTATTTAACTTATATATATATATATATATATATATATATATATATATATATATATTATATATATATATATATATCAGATATCAGATGAGGTGCCATTTAATAAAAAAATAAATTCAAAGAACAAACTCAAATTACCCAAATAACTACATTTTTATATATGTATAAACAATATTTACTAAAATCTATATTATAAAAGTAAATTGAAATTTTGAATTAGTTATGTGTCACTACTTGAATCGTTCAACTTCAATAGTATATGGAATCCCCGAACTGAAGGAAGATTATGAAGGAGTATGGAAGGGATGTACATTGTGTAAAAACACCAAGGGACCATTAGATAGGAGTGCGTCATGGTCAGATAAATCTTGGATCTTATTCATTCCTGTGTTTGTGGTCCTATGCCTCCGAAATCACTTGCAGGTCATCTTTACTATGTAATATTTATAGATTATAGATGACCATTCAAGGAAAAATTGGGTTTACCTAATGAAATCCAAGGATTAAGTATTTACAAAAATTCAAGAATTCAAAGCTAAAGTAGAGAACCTTAAAAAAATAAGAATCAAGATATTGAGTTTCAATAATCGAGTATAATACATATCTAAGTAAATTATAGATTTATGTAAGGAGTCTCGAATTATAAAGGATTTGATAGTGTGATATAATCCCAGACAAAATGGATTTGTAGAACAAAAGAATTGATCCATTGAAGAAAGTCTAAAATAAATGCTACATGATCAAGATTTACTGAAATTTTTGTAGGGTGAAGCTACAAAGAAAAATGTATATATACAAAATTGAAGTCCCCAAAGGTCACTAGATAACAACACTCGCAAAGAAGTGCTCATGTGGAAGTAAACAACAATGGATCATCTTCGAATTTTTGGTTGTCTTATCTATATTCATATACATAAGGACAAAAAAAAGATGTTGGATCAATCTCACATGAAGGGAATCTTTGTGGGCTACACGAACTATTATATGCCCTATAGTATCTACCTAAAGGAATGACACCAAATAGAATTTTGTCGGGAAGTGATATTTGACGAAAGTATTACACTCAAGAAATTAAACGATCTCCTTATGGACTGTGATGATGAAGCATTTTTGGTATTTGAAGAAGAAGTCACTAGGGAAGAAGTAGCAAACCATGAAGATGAAGGTACCTTTGAACCTATACAACCTCTGATAATCCCTCAAACTAGAAAAATACATAACTGGTAGAAGTTTACATTTATAAATGAAGAAGGTCATGCAGCCACTCAACTTACATTTACAGAAATAAGAAAGCCCAAATGATATTCTAATTATGATACATACACGACCAAACTAATAAAAGTAGAGCCATTCAATTTTGAAGAAGTTTTCAATCACCTAGAATGGACGGGTGCCATCAATGAGAATATTAATCTATAACGAATAATGGAGTTTGGGAGATTGTACCTAAGCCTGAAGATAAATTTGTGGTAACTTCCAAATTTCTCTACAATATCAAACATACAGCACATGGAAGAATTGATAAATATAAGGCAAGATTTCTAGCTAGAGGCTTCTCCTAACACAAAGGCATTGATTATGAAGAGACATTCGCTCCAAATTCAAGATAAAAAAATTGTTCATTTGTTGGACTATTTGGCAATATCAATGGGATGGAACATCCACCAAATGGATGTCAAGACTACATTCATGAGTGGCACAAGTGATGAGGAAGTCTATATATAGCAACCCTTGGGATTTGAAGTTGAAGAGATAAATGCATATGTATGCAGATTGGAGAAGAGATTATATGGCCTCAACCAAGCACCAAGGTCATGGTATTCTAGGATGGATCTTCTCTTGACAAGTGTGGAGGGTTGAATTGAAGAATGTAAGAAGCAACTAGTAGAAAAATTTGAAATGAAGGATCTAAGGAAGATGCACCACAATTTGGGACTCAAAGTCTCGCAAGGACCTAGTGAGATATATCTAGGTCAATGCAAGTATGTGATCAAGATGTTCGACAGGTTTTACATGATAGATTGCAAACCAATGACAGCCTTGATCATGAGAAACTTAAATGCACCAAGGAGTAATCACAAACTTGACGATGAGAAAATTAAATGCAATCACTAACTAATATATTTTAGTTTATGGAGGTTACAAAAGAATAAATAAATGAAACCAATAGGAAACTAAATACAACCACACAAGTAATAATTTAGGATTTACATGGTAGAACCCTGACAGAGTGTTAAGGAAACAACCAAGGGGCAAGGGATTGATATGTCTATTCGATCAATAAAATTCTCCTCACAATAGTTCGGGCATTCATCAATTTTATATGAGCCTCCTTAATTACTTAAGTGATGTTTCGTTATAAAAGTAACTTATTAATAACTAATACATTTTACCCAAATTTACATAATTACTTGTCAATTTCCAACATATATTATATATGGTTTATTGACATCAAGAAAGACAAGTCATTGTCTCCAAAACGAGCTTATTGAGTGGATAAATTATAAGGACACTCACATATGCTTTAACTATGATGATAGAAATATGGAATAACTGGATTAAAGAGGTGATTCCTTCTCCCGTTGTTGAAACTGAGACTCATCAATTACTTTACTTTTGCATTACTATTTAAATCTCTTCCTCCTCATAGATATATTTTCATTGAAAAAAATCATTTCTCATTATTATGCTAGATTGCATTATAGGGAATTCAGGGGAACTCGTGGTGAGCCTTGAAAACTAAAACTTTATTCCAGATAAACTCTAAAATTGACTCAATCAATATTAAGGATAATTTAGAACATCAACATAAACATCTATTAGTTAAGGCTAGAGACGTGCTCTAGCATCTCTAAATGTAGGAGATCTCATTTGTTTGTCAACATTACATTTCGGGGGTGATATCTAGTTCCACGTACATAATTGTATCACATCATTCTCTACGTGCATTTGGGAATATCAAATGACGATGAATGCATGATAAGTATATCAGAAAACTCTGATCAAGTGGTTACGCATTAGATATGGAATTTTCTTCCATGTACCTTCAGGTATATTTTGGAAGTCCAAGCAATTTTTCTATCCCACCATAGGTAACCAAGTGAGCCTGCTTTCACACTATGATACAAGGAAGAAAAAATTTGGGGACATTTCCTACCCATACATAAATCCTTGGTTCACCAAGGTTGTATATTGTAGTTCACAATGACGATAAAATAATTTTCCTAACTACCCATTTTATAATTTTGAAGTTGTCGTGAATTTCTAAAATTGATTTACTACCATGGAGTAATGACCCCCACAACCCCATCATTTTCATAAGATGCAAACATTGCCTCCTCTTTTTCTAGAGGAAACTTGTCATCGAGAGAACACAAAAATGTAAACTATCGAATATGGTACTTTGAAAGCTACCACTTCTAGACCTACAACCTGAACTGACCAATGAGAATCATCTCTTCCTATGAGTACTAAACCCAATATCACGTCTTTATTATTTGTTAAGTCCGACATAGTAGAAACATAAGTAGCTAAAAAGTTATTACTAGAGGTTATTGAATATCAGATTCTTCAATCTAAAACGTGAGTTAGGTACACTTGTTACTTCAGGCCCTTCCTCTTCTCTTCCTTTATGTTAGACATGAACACAATCTATATATATTGGACCTCATGGTGAACAAACTCCACTTGGTCTTGTGAGTATTGAGGAAATTCCTCAAGAAGAATCTCGACCTTCATCTCATGTTCATTTAAGAAAGATTCAAGCGTATCAACTCCCTCCCCATACTCCCAAACAAGCTCCTTTATATGATTCTCATACTTTCAACTTGCCTTTGAGTTTCCCTAGGAAATACTATTTTGGAAATTTAACCATGAATCATTCTGCTATGGTTTCTCATCTACCATCAACGACTAGGTTGAGAAAACCATTGTTTCAAGTACTTAAATGTTTGTATCATCACTAGGAACACATTTGTATGGTGACTAATCTATTCCATCTGGTTACTAATCATTATGTAGAACCTTTTCGGGTGTGACAACGAGTCCATGGACATCTGCCATGTCATCCTCCTATGGAATGCCATCTAGTACTTATTTGATGAGTGTCACCCAATCTTCTGTTCCTCCTTCATCTCAACCTTTAGTGGAACAACAATATGGGTCGCATGTGAGTGGGTATGGACATCTACAATAGCCCAATCCACCTTACGCATGGTACCCTCATCCAAGAAGGTAGTTTCCTCCATATTCCCTTATCTTTCAAGAGGGGAAACCTATTCCTTAAGTGTTCCAATATCTTAATCAAATACCCATTTCGAGGAATGGCTACTAACTCTTGGCATCCTTTATTTTCCATAAAAGTTCACTTGTTTTTGAATCAAATTAAAACCTCTCAACTTGTTCCATCTATATCTCGTGTTCATACTTGCCAACCTATTTCTGAACCTCCTCATGCTTTATATCAAGTAAGTCAACCTATGCAAGCTGAACCTCTAACTAAACTTGTTCCACCGGTATTTGTGACCTCTCAATTCCCACTTACCCTACCTCTTCAAGGTTCCTTACACACTTCATAGGTTGGTGAGGATTTTCGTTAGATGGAATTTAATCAACCTATACAAGGTATGACATAGGAACAAAGAAGGAAATCTTAAGTAGGAGACAAGTTTAGAAAATTCATACTCAATTTTTTCAACCCTTTCAAGGTTATGCTGAAACTGGGCAACATGGTTACATTTATTTAGGCTACCAAAATCCTCCTTAAGTTGGAGCCCAGATAACTATTCCTCAAGCCATTCCTTCTTACTCAAGATACCCTCCACTAAATATTAATAGGAAATTTCCTTTTGTAGCAACCCTTGAATTTTCATATTTCACCATAATTACAAATGATCACATTTTTCACTCTCCTTGGTAGTACGTCTTTGCTACAAAATTTTCAAGTGATATCCCAAAATTCAATGGAAATTGTGGAAATTCGTTGAACTCTTTAAATGACGAGTCTATCCTTTTATGGATTTTCGAGCTAGACCTCACTAGTACAACAATATTACAACAATGAGGTGGTATATCGAATTTCCATGAGCTTTGTTCAACAATTTCAATGCCTTAGCTACCATGTTTCTAACTCATTTGAAGTTTCCCATTCGTTATGAAACTCGAACTAAACTTTTGACCAATTTCAAACAACATGAATCCACTCACATTCGTGATCATATTTATACTCTCTCAGTGGGGATAAACTTTTGCAATAATGATATTAATTGCCAACTGCATGAATTAATTAAAAACAATTTTATTTACAGTAAAATTAGTTTTCTGAGTATATTTCCTTTTCAAGTTTTTTGAATATTTGTCCACATTACAAATTTAACTAATAAATTTTGGGATTCTCCATAAAACTCGAAAAAATAAACTTACTCGATTTCTATTTTTATATTCAACTTATTATTATATATTTTCAAATTATAGATTATATTATTTAATTTATTATTGATGCATATCAAGTTTATGAGAGATTTTTCTTAGTAAATCACAAGAAATTTCTTGTGATTTACGCCCAAATTTCTTGTGATTTACTCCTGAAAAATCTCTTATAAATATTTAATTTATTATTATTTATTTTCAAATTATTTTAAAAATTCAAAAAATATTTATACTCTCTGGGTGGGGATAAACTTTTGCAATAATGATATTAATTGCCAACTGCATGAATTAACTAAAAACAATTTTATTTACAGTAAAATTAGTTTTCTGAGTATATTTCCTTTTCAAATTTTTTAAATATTTGTCCAGATTACAAATTTATATTCTCCATAAAGCTCCAAAAAATAAACTTACTGGATTTCTATTTTTATATTCAAATTATTATTATATATTTTCAAATTATAGATTATATTATTTAATTTATTATTGATGCATATCAAGTTTATGAGAGATTTTTCTTAGTAAATCACAAGAAATTTATTGTCATTTAAGTCCAAATTTCTTGTGATTTACTCCTGAAAAATCTCTTATAAATATTTAATTTATTATTATTTATTTTCAAATTATTTTAAAAATTCAAAAAATATTTTGCAATTATTAACAAAGGAAAAGAAAAATTGGTTATTACTATTTATTATTATTATTTAATAATAAGTGTCATGTGAAATGAGTTATTATTTTTAGGTATTGGGTATTGACAACCCATGCGGTTACCCATAGTATTGTAACAAATAATATTTATATGTTAAGAATATTGGTGATAAAATATATACCAAAGCCTATAACTAATAATATTGTTATTTGATTTTTAAATGTATATATGTTTAATTTATATATTAATTATTTTTATATAATAAAAAATAACAATAATTTCAAATAAATTATATTTGACTAAATTTTCTATGTTTTATAACAATATGAAGTAATTGTTTTGATATCCATAAATAATTGACGTGAGTACACTTATTTCTAGTTTTAATTTATATTAATTAAATTTATATGGTTGTGATCCTTTTAGGATACACTAATTCAATTTATATGGTTTCTTTTAACTTATATTAATTTAAGGTATAGTTTAATTTATATATGAAATAGCCTTTTGGGTGGATAATTTTATCCAAATTAAGTTGATTTTTAGTTTTCTAATGTATATAATGAAGGTGATATTAAAGGAAATTCCAAGTCAAAAATAGTGTCCTCTCAAAAAATTAAGAAATTAATAAAATAATATAATGTATATAATTTTTTGATATATAAGTTTTTTTTTACATTTATGCAAATTACCCGAAAAAAACCTAAGTTTATGGAAATCACCATGATTATATATATATATATATAATATATATTCTATATATATATAATATATATATATAAATTAATTTCCATAAAAATCTAAAAAAATTTAAATTTAAAAAAATAAATTTCAAATTTAAATTACTAACTCTTCATTAAAAATAAATATATATATATATATATATATATATTTAATATATGATAAGTTATTAGAAGTATAAATATTAAATTTAAATAATTATATATAACTTTTAAGTAAAAATAAAAATTTAAAAGTTGAACTAGTTATCCGTGAGTAAGTCAACCAAAAATGAAGGAAATAATGACATTAATTGTCAACTACATGAATTGAAACAGTTTTATTTACAGTAAAATTAAGTTATGTCCACATCAATTGTTTTAGATTTTCTAGGTATATTTTTCTTTTAAATTATGTATAAAGTGTAGAGAGTACAAGTTTAATCAATAAACTATCATAGTGATCATATCATAATCCGATGAGTTGATCACATTCCTAAATAAAACTAGAAAAAAAACTTACTTAATTTCTATTTTTTTTATGCATTTTATTATTATATATTTGGAAATGATTAAATACATTATTTAATTTTATATTATATATTTTCAAATTATCCCATATAGTTTAAAAATATAAGTATTGATTTTTTAAATTATTTTATTATTATTTTCAATATTAAAGAATTTTTGTAAATGATTAAGTGCTAGGTTAATGCGCTAGCATTACTTGATGTGAAGTCAAGAGTTCAATCCCAAGACATGTCCATATTGAAACAATCCTTGCAATTATTGATAATGACAAAGAATAAAGTAAGAGGGGCACAAAGCGGGGAGTTCCACTCCCTCCTACATTCACGTCATGGCGAGCCCACGTAAGAAACCAATAGAAACTACCACAGAGGATAAGGGAAAAGGAACATTGAAGAGGAATAGGATTTAACCAAAACAAGGGAGGACACTAGAAGAAATGAAAATGAGGAAGAAGACACGAAAGAAAGAGGAAGCAAAAAACAAAATTCAAAAGGGGCCATGTAAACCCAAGGCTGAGGTCACACCACAGTAGCTTTAAATGATCCTACTCTAGCAGAGGGACCACATGTGGACCTATGCTATCATTTGTAAATTCATGAGATTATGGCGCATAGAAGAGGCACTACATGTGTGAATTAAATACCACTAGAAACCAAAAGGAGGCATAGACCTACATCTGGTATCAAAGGGTTTCTTTAGTGTGGTCTTTACAAAAATTAAGGAAAAAGACATGGTGTTTGAAGGAGGGCCCTATTTCTATGCAGCTGTAGGCCTCCACATGAGGCCTTGGATGATGATTTTTTTCCCGGAGTGAGAGAATTTCACTTCGGTCCTCGTCTCGGTAAGACTTTATTCCCTACCTCTTGATTACTTGCAAAGTGAATTGTTATCTGCAATAGGAAACAAATTAGGGCATTTTGTTAAAGCATGTGAGACCACGAGAAGGGGAAAATATACTTCCTTGACACGAATATTTGTGCAGATGGATCTCTCTCGGTCTCTACCGAATGAGGTCATCTCGAAAGTTTTGGATGAAGAGTGGGTGAAAATAGTAGATTATGAGCATATTCCTTTGAGATGTCGCAGGTGCCATGAGCATGGGCACCTATTTGGAGACTTCCCTCTGAGTAAAATAGAGAACGTAAGTAAAGCTAAGACAATGAGAGACACTAAAAATATTCACAAAGTGGGATATAGAGGAAAAGGGGGAAAATGGGGGCGAAAGAAACATCAAACAAAAGGGAAACAAGCGAGTCTGAACAGGTTCCAAGTAATAGAAGAAGAGGAAGAGATAACAAAGGTAGATCACGTAATGGAAGGCAGCCTAGTGGAGAAGGAAAAAGAGGAAAATAGTGGGCGAACACATGATATTAATAAACAAAAAGATATTATGCTGAGTGATGGAGAACCCCGAAATGGACCAAGAAATGATTGAGAGTGAGATGGAAATGGAGGATCATGAACTGTAGGATATTCTTGATAGAGAAACCTAGATGTGGAAAGGTTCTTGAAACAGGGGACTATTGCAGGGGTAGACTCACTACCTCAAGAAGAGTTCAACAGAGTACAATAGTTGTTCCTATGGATAACTCACACTAAAGGGATGGAAAGGAAAAGCAACAATGAAAGGTAGGGAGATGAAGGTGTGAAAACTATGAAAACCACACCAAGATTACCTCCTAGAAATCGAGGAATGAAAAGAGGCAAAAAAAAGCAGAATGAGTTATTGATGGAATGTGAAAAGCTGATGATAGATTCAGGTAATATGAAAGACATAACCAACTACTTCTTTACAAATATTTCTTAATGAAGTCACGCCTTGGAATATGAGAGGTCTAGGTATTAAAACAAAACAAAGAATACTTAGCAATAGAATGAAACAAGAAGCTCTTGATATGATCTTTATCGAGGAAGCTAAACTTTCCATTAAAAAAAGAAAAGAAATATACAACAAATGGCTCAATAAATAAGAGTTTCTAGAAGTCAAAGTAGATAAGATAGTAGGAGGCATACTCACTCTTTGGAACACCCAAAAGATAGGCATTATAGATGCTGAGGCATCTAGGAATTATTTATCAGTGGTTATTCAACGTGTGGGAGATAGGGAGACTTATCTGGTTACAAATGCTTATGGCGCACAAAGACCGGATGATAAACTTAGGTTTCTAGATTCTCTTGTGGAACTAAGAGATAGACATGTAGGAGTACCACGGATAATGGGTGGGAGTTCAACATGATCAAATCACTTTTATAGAAAAACAGGGGAATGAGAACTTTAAACAAAAACTCTATAGCTTTCCAAACTTTTATACACAATATGAAGCTAGTTGACACTGATATGAGTAATGGCCTCTTTACATGGAATGATAAGAGAGGAGGAGAGTCTAAAGTAGCCTCAAATTTAGACAGATTCATAATCTCAAAGGACCTTATTCTCAGCAACAAGGAAATGATAGTTAGAATTCTCCCCTTTGGAGGCTCAGTCCATTGTCCTGTACAACTTGAGGTTCACGACATTGGCACCCCCAAGAACAGACCTTTTAGATATGAGAATACCTCGCTCACCCGCCCAGATTTTATTAGCAACATTATGAAATGGTGGATGGAAGATTTGCATACTCAAGGTACAATAATGTTTCAGCTACACAAAAGACTAAAACACATGAAGCTCAAACTCAAATATTGGAACAAGAATGAATTTGGCAATATTTTTAAAGCGAAAAAAGCTCTTGAAAACAAAATGCAGGAACTCAATCAAGCCCTTATCATGGATGGATTTCATAGAGTCATAAATGGTCAAGTCAACAAACATCATCAAGACTCGGAGAGCTTATGTAAACAAGAGGAAATATTTTGGAGACAAAAATCTAGAGTTAAATGGCTAAAAGTAGGGGAACGAAACACTAGATTTTTCCACAGATCCACCATGGTGAACAGATCACATAATAGAATATCTTCGATCAAGGATGCCGAAGGTCATCTACTCAATACCCATGAAGATATAGAAACTGTGTTAGTTCAACATTTTCGAGGTATAGCAAAGGAGATCATTTGAGATAGAGCTCATTTTATCAGGGACATAACAAGGCATATACCTAGGCTAGTAATAAGAGAGGATAATTTCAATATCAATAGGCTAGTGACTGAAGAGGAGGTTAGTGAGGTCATCAAAGAAATGCAGAATGGTAAATCACGAGGCGTGGATGGTTTCAATGTGGATCTCCTTAAAGTTTGCTCGAACATTGTTAGACAAGTTATTATGAATGTAGTGGAGGAGTCCAAGATGAATATAACCATTTTCAAGGTGTTGAATACTTCCTTCATCTCCTTATCCCAAAACTGGACAATGCTCAGACTCTAAACAGGTTTAGACCCATAGCTTTGTGCAATGTGGTGTACAAGATAATATCCAAAGTTATTTCCAATAGACTCAAACCCCTTCTTCCTACTCTAGTTTCTGTGGAGCAATCAGGTTATGTGGAGGGTAGACAAATTCTCAATAACGTCATTCAAGTGCATGAGGTGGTGCATTTATTGTTATGAAATAGGAAGGTGGGAATGATTATGCAATTCGACCTAGCCAAAGCTTATGATAATTTGAATTGGACCTATATTAGGAAGGTCCCTCTAGCCTTTGGATTTGACCATAACTGGGTGAGATGGGTTATGTCCGTGGTAACTTCTTCTAGCTTTTCAATTCTGGTTAATCATTTTCCTTCCAAGACTTTATTCCATCAAGAGCCATCAGGTAGGGATATCCGCTCTCTCCCATTCTCTTTATCCTCATGATGGAAGGACTTGGTCGGTCTATGAAGCATGCAGAAGAAGTTGGTAACATCAAGTATCTTCAACTCTCTGAGACTCGGAAGGCCTTGACTCGTTAACAATTTGTTGATTACACTATGTTGCAGGGTATCCCCATGGTTAAAGAAGCACTAGCTTATAAACAAATCTTGGGTGACTTTGCCATAGCTACAAGTATGGAGGTAAATCTCTCCAATTCTAATATTTTTTTCTTTAATACTAATATCGCTATCGAGAGGAATATATCCATAACTATGGGATTTCAAAGGGATGTCCTTCCTTCCAAATACTTGGGAGTTCCTCTAACTAATAAACTTTTGCGCAAGAGCATTTGGGAGCTGGTGATTAATAAGATGTAGAATAAAATCTAGAAATGCACTATTAGACCTTTAAGCTTGGTAGGTTGGTCTGTGCTTACAAAAGCTATACTTTAATCAATCCCAGTTTTCATTCTTTTAGCCTTTGCAGCTCCAAAAGGAGTTTTGCAACAATTTAGAACCATTCAAAGAGACTTTCTTTGGGGTAAGGGGGAGGAGTGAAAGAAATGGCCATTGGTAGCCTCAGATAATATTTGAAAACCTAAAAACCATGGCGATCTTGGATTTGATGATCGAGAAGTACTAAGAAAAGTCTTATGGGAAAAATTATGGTGGCGTTGGGTAAAAGATCCAAACGCTCAGTGGGCTAGTATTTGGAAAGAAGAAGATGCCAGCACTTGGCAAGATAATGATCACATAAGGATGACTAGTATCATAAAAGGCTCCTTCATCTTGAATAGATCGTCGGAGAATAGAGGATTAGTGCAAAAAGATAGCTTCTCGGAAATTAGAGAGGGACAACTTGCTTTGTTTTGGGAGGATAAATGGCATGAAGAACCTACACTATTAAGGGAGGACTTTTTGGACATCAAGAAGGAAACTGATACCAAAGGGTTACTTAGGGTAAAATATTTTTTGGATCAAACCAATAGTTAAGGTTAATGGAGAACATGGAAGAATATAGAATATAGGGTTGATGGCCCCTTCATAGCAAGAGCTGACGCAATTTGACAATGTTGGACCAAAGGAAAATTCTAGTTTCAGATGGGCATGACCAACATAGATGGGGCAACAATAATGAAGTTACCTTCAATCTTAAGGAGGCAAAGTGCATAATCCTAGAGCTCGATTACAATGTACCAGATAGGGTTTGGTAAAACCTATGGAGGTGTCAAGGATGGATGAAAATAAAACTCTTCATGTGGCTGGTACATCATAAGGAAATTTTGACTTGGGAAAAAATTTGGAGGAGGGGTGTTCTAGGACCTTCTAGATGCTAGCTCTATGAATCCCAAGAGGAAACCATGGAGCACATTCTCGATAATTGCATTTTCACCTCTAGGTTGTGGGATACTTTTCCAACAATTTTGCAATAGTCAGACACGAAGAAAGGAAGCATTATCAATACCCTTAATAACTGGAGACAAAAATTCTCTGACTATGAATTTCTTTGCTCAGCTTGTGCTTTAACTCCAAGCTTCATAATACGGAATGTGTGGAAAGAAAGGAACAAGAGAATCTTCAAAAATGAAAAATGTTCCTCCCAATGCATTATTGAGCAAATCTTAAGACAACTTAAGGGGACGATATATACTTTAGTGTGAACTGCTCCAAAGAATCCACCTTCAAAAGCTGAAATGGAGATACTTCTTCAGTTGGGTATGCAGGGGCTTATACCATAGGGCATGGACATGAAGGTGATGAAACTAGACAATAAGCCACATTATTGGCATCTGCCACCTCAAGGTTTTTTGAAATGCAACATTGATGGGGCCTCAAAAGGAAACCAATGTATGGCTAGTTTGGGAGGGGTGTTAAGGGATGAAAATGGTTGCATCCTTTTTATTTTCCACTGCCATTTGGGAATAGCTACAAACAATATGGTGGAATTAGTGGCACTTGAGAAAGGTTTATAATTCCTGAAGTAGGATCATCTTTAGAATATAATTATTGAACATGATTCTGAGTTAATCATTAACTTAGTCAAGAGAATTTGCTATGGCATAGAGTCGAAAAAAGTTTCAAGACGGTCGAGGCTACTTCAGGTCTTTCAAAGGATTCAATTTCACCTTCTGTGATTACAAACCATAATTTTTATTCATGTGTGAAGGACGACAAATAAATTGGCAGACATTCTAGCCAATCAGAGGTCCTCTGTACTAAAAGTAGGGTCATGTTGAGTTGGCAAGAGATGCCTCAGAATAGATTGAGGGAGCTTTGTCTCGATCAAGCGGATGAGGACTAAACATTATTTCAAAATCAAGCCATAGAGATGGGGTCTAGTTGATTTGGATTTATTATGAAGTGTTTCTTCAAGAGCGATGTCACATTTGGGATGCAGGTCTCTATCTGCCTCCTCAACCCAAGTAAGCGCAAACCTAGAAGTCGCAGGTGGAAGTTGCTCGGTAGACAGGGTTTCTCAGATGAATGGCTCGAAAGATGGATTTTCATCTTCCTTTGGTTCATGCACCCGAGGAGATGGGATGGTGTGAGGGGCCAGAGTTTAGGCTTTCTCAGCAGACTGAAAATCCATGCATTACCTCCTTTGGTGTCAATACCACACTTGGGACAGGCTCTGGTTTATTACATGCCCTTCAAGGTGGGAGAGGTATTTTGGAGTTGGGAGCGATTCCACTCTCCACGCAACATGTGCCCAAGGTTGGGGAGAGAATACCACCCTCATCGTGTGGTAATTATTTGTGCTTTTGGCTCATGCGATATGATCCTCCGCCATTGGATCAAGTGAGGAGAATGAATGGTCAAGGATAAGCGTGCATGTTGGTGGGTCTAGGTCATTTATCACGTGGTAATTCTTCGTGCTTTTAGTTCATGCGATCTTATCCTCTACCAATGGATTAGGTGAGGAGAATCAATGGTCAGGGGAAAGTGTGCATGTTGGTGCGTCCGGGTTTTTTATTGTGCTTGTTGGTGGGTCTGGGTCTTTGGGCCTTTCACGAATTGTTTATTTAAGATTTCAGTTTCTACGAGTCTACTGTTTGGGTCTTTCGGACCTAGTTGGTGGATTTGTATTTTGATGAGGTTTCTACCTAGGACTAAAAGGTTTAGCTTGCAGTTGGTTGTATTTTATGTAATTTTACCCTTTGAACATTTTGAATAGAAGGCACGACTATTGCATTAGAAAAATAAATAAGTCAAGTGTTCAATCCCTCGCATCAGGGTGAGATATTGGATATGATGGAGACCTATTTTTGCCAAACTCACAAAAACAATTGTCTAGCTAGTCTTGGATAGGCTATCATAGGGGGCTCTCTTAATTCACTCCTTGATGGAAGTCCCACTTTCACTTATTCTCCCTTGCTAGGGTTGGGGTGATATATTGCACATGATGAACATGTATTCCTATGAAGCTTACCAAAAAAAATTAAAATTAGTTTTGTAATTATGGAAAAAGCAAAAGACATATGAAAACAATAATGGCATAAAAGGAATATTAATAGCTAAAGAAATAAATAAAAGGGGTTTCACATACAACAAGATTAGTTTATGTCCTAATCAATCTTAGGTTAATTTTGTTAAAACCTTCATTTAATTTCTACGAGAATGTTTTTAGTAGTGTTGAGGATAGAGGGTTTAGATATATCTCAAATTGTAATATTTTCCCTTTTAGATTCAATTAAAAAAATGTTGTAAAATAAACATAAAATAAACTATTTTTACTATGAAATAACTTATGGCTTTTTGGCATGTGGTATTGATAAGCCATGGTATTGGCCCATGGTATGGTAACAAAGATGATTTATAAGTAAATATCCATGGTTACAATCTTGTCATATTGTTATAAAATATTATGATTGTAAAATAATTTATGTTTTCTAGGCACATGGTATAGATAAACCATGGTATTGACCCATGGTATTATAACAAAGACTATTTTTTACAATGTAATAATATCTATTGTTAAGAATCTTGTAGTATTGATAAGCAATGGTATTGGCCCATGGTATTGTAAAAAGACTATTGACAAGTTTTTTTTATTAATTTAACTTTTTATTATTAATTGAGGCCTTATTAAATGTTTATAGTCATCCCAATATCATTTTTAACTTTTTCTTATTCTTCTTAATTTAGGGTTTTTACCAAAAAAATAACAAATTATTATTAAAAATATCATTTAACCCAATTGCAATTTATATATTTTATTTTATATCATAAAAATAATTTCTAATTATTTTTTTCCATTATAAATATTTCTCTTTTTTTTTTAAATAATATCAATTTTTATTATTTAAACTTTTACATATATTATTATTAGATCGGGTGTCATTTAATAATAAAATAAATTCAAAGAACAAATTTAAATTACCCAAATAACTACATTTTTATATATGTATAAACAATATTTACTAAAATTTAAATTATAAAAGTAAATCGAAATTTTGAATTAGTTATGTGTCACTACTTGAATCGTTCAACTTCAATAGTATATGGAATCCCCGAACTGAAGAAAGATTATGAAGGAGTATGGAAGGGATGTACATTGTGTAAAAACACCAAGGGACCATTAGGTAGCAGTGCCTCATTGCCAAATAAATCTTGGATCTTATTCATTCCTGTGTTTGTGGTCCTATGCCTCCGAAATCACTTGGAGGTCATCTTTACTATGTAACATTTATAGATGACCATTCAAGGAAAAATTGGGTTTACCTAATGAAATCCAAGGATTAAGTATTTACAAAAATTCAAGAATTCAAAGCTAAAGTAGAGAACCTTAAACAAATAAGAATGAAGATATTGAGTTTCGATAATCGAGTATAATACATATCTAAGTAAATTATAGATTTATGTAATGAGTCTTGGATTATAAAGGATTTGATAGTGTGATATAATCCGAGACAAAATGGATTTGTAGAACAAAAGAATTGATCCATTGAAGAAAGTGTAAAATAAATGCTACATGATCAAGATTTACTGAAATTTTTGTAGGGTGAAGCTACAAAGAAAAATATATATATACAAAATTGAAGTCCACAAAGGTCACTAGATAACAACACTCGCAAACAAGTTCTCATGTGGAAGAAACCAACAATGGATCATCTTCGAATTTTTGGTTGTCTTATCTATATTCATATACTTATGGACAAAAAAAAGATGTTGGATCAATCTCACATGAACGGAATGTTTGTGGGCTACACGAACTATTCTATGCCCTATACTATCTACCTAAAGGAATGACACTAAATAGAATTTTGTCGGGAAGTGATATTTGACGAAAGTATTACACTCAAGAAATTAAAAGATCTCCTTATGGACTGTGATGATGAAGCATTTTTGGTATTTGAAGAAGAAGTTACTAGGGAAGAAGTAGCAAACAATGAAGATGAAGGTACCTTTGAACCTATAAAACCTGTGATAATCCCTCAAACTAGAAAAATGCATAGCTGGTAGAAGTTTACATTTATAAATGAAGAAGGTCATGTAGCCACTCAACTTACATTTACGGAAAGAAGAAAGCCCAAACGATATTCTTATTATGATACATACACGACCAAACTAATAAAAGTAGAGCCATTCAATTTTGAAGAAGTTTTCAATCACCTAGAATGGACAGATGCCGTCAATGAAGAATATAAATCTATAACGAAGAATGGAGTTTGGGAGATCGTACCTAAGCCTGAAGATAAATTTATGGTAACTTCCAAATTTCTCTACAATATCAAACATATAGCACATGGAAGAATTGATAAATATAAGGCAATATTTCTAGCTAGAGGCTTCTCCTAACACAAAGGCATTGATTATGAAGAGACATTCGTTCCAAATTCAAGATATAAAATTGTTCATTTGTTGGACTATTTGGCAATATCAATGGGATGGAACATCCACCAAATGGATGTCAAGACTACATTCATGAGTGGCACAAGTGATGAGGAAGTCTATATATAGCAACCCTTGGGATTTGAAGTTGAAGAGATAAATGCATATGTATGCAGATTGGGGAAGAGATTATATGGCCTCAACCAAGCACCAAGGTCATGGTATTCTAGGATGGATCTCCTCTTGACAAGTGTGGAGGGTTGAATTGAAGAATGTAATAAGCAACTAGTAGAAAAATTTGAAATGAAGGATCTAAGGAAGATGCACCACAATTTGGGACTCAAAGTCTCGCAAGGACCTAGTGAGATATATCTAGGTCAATGAAAGTATGTGATCAAGATGTTGGACAAGTTTTACATGATAGATTGCAAACCAATGACAACCTTGATCATGAGAAACTTAAATGCACCAAGGAGTAATCACAAACTTGACGATAAGAAAATTAAATGCACTCACTAACTAATATATTTTAGTTTATGGAGGTTACAAAACAATAAATAAATGAAACCAATAGGCAACTAAATAGAACCACACAAGTAATAATTTAGGATTTACATGCTAGAACCCTCACAGAGTGTCAAGAAAACAACCAAGGGTTAGGGATTGATATGTCTATTCGATCAATAAAATTCTCCTCACAATAGTTCGGGGATTCATCAATTTTATACGAGCCTCCTTAATTACATAAATGATGTTTCTTTATAAAAGTAACTTGTTAATAACTAAGACATTTTACCCAAATTTACATAATTACTTGTCAATTTCCAACATATATTCTATATCGTTTATTGACATCAAGAAAGACAAGTCATTGTCTCCAAAGTGAGCTTATTGAGTGGATAAAATATAAAGAAACTAACATATGCTCTAACTATGATGATAAAAATATCGAATAACTGGATCAAAGAGCTGATTCCTTCGCCCGTTGTTGAAACTGAGACTCATCAATTACCTAACTTTTGCATTACTATTTAAATCTCTTCCTCCTCATAGATATATTTTCATTGAAAAAAAATCATTTCTCATTATCATGCTAGATTGAATTATATGGAATTCAGGGGAACTCGTGGTGAGCCTTGAAAACTAAAACTTTATTCGAGATAAACTCTAAAATTCACTCAATCAATGTTAAGGATAATTTAGAACATCAACGTAAACATCTCTTAGTTAAGGCTAGAGATGTGCTCTAGCATCTCTCAATGTAGGAGATGTCATTTGTTTGTCAACATTACATTTCGGGGGTGATATCTACTTGCACGTACATAATTGTATCACATCATTCTCTACGTGAATTTGGGAATATCAAATGACGACGAATGCATGATAAGTATATCAGAACACTCTCATCAAGTGGTTACGCATTAGATATGGAATTTTCTTCCATGTACCTTCAGGTATATTTTGGAAGTCCAAGCAATTTTTCTATCCCACCATAGGTAACCAACTGAGCCTCCTTGCACACTATGATACAAGGAAGACAAAATTTGGGGACATTTCCTACCCATATATAAATCCTTGGTTCACCAAGGTTGTATATTGTAGTTCACAATGACGATAAAATATTTTTCCTAACTACCCATTTTCTAATTTTTAAGTTGTCATGAATTTCTCAAATTCATTTACTACCATGGAGTAATAACCCCCAAAACCCCATCATTTTCATAAGATGCAAGCATTGCCTCGTCTTTTTCTACATGAAACTTGTCATCGAGAGAACACAAAAATGTAAACTATCGAATATGGTACTTTTAAAGCTACCACTTCTAGACCTACAACCTAAACTGACCAACGAGAATCATCTCTTCATATGAGTACTAAACCCAATATCATGTGTTTATTATTTGTTAAGTCCGACATAGTAGAAACATAAGTATCTAAAAATTTATTACTAGAGGTTATTGAATATCAGTTTCTTCAATCTAAAACGTGACTTAGCTACACTTGTTACTTCAGGCCCTTCCTCTTCTCTTCCTTTATGTTAGACATGAACACAATCTGTATATATTGGACGTGATGGTGAACAAAATCCACCTCGTCTTGTGAGTATTGAGAAAATTCCTCAAGAAGAGTCTCGACCTTCATCTCATGTTCATTTAAGAAAGATTCAAGTGTATCAACTCCCTCCTCATACTCACATACAAGCTCCTTTATATGATTCTCATACTTTCAACTCGCCTTTGAGTTTCCCTAGGAAATACTATTTTGGAAATTAACCATGAATCATTCTGCTATGGTTTCTCATCTACCATCAACCACTAGGTTGAGAAAACCATTGTTTCAGCTACTTCAATGTTTGCATCATCACTAGGAACACATTTGTATGGTGACTAATCTATTCCATCTCGTTACTAATCATTATCTAGAACCTTTTCTGGTGTGACATCGAGTCCATCGACATCTACCATGTCATCCTCCTATGGAATGCCATCTAGTACTAATTTGATGAGTGTCGCCCAATCTTTTGTTCCTCCTTCATCTCAACCTTTATTGGAACAACAATATGGGTTGCATGTGAGTGGGTATGGACATCTACAATAGCCCAATCCACCTTACACATGGTACCCTCATCCAAGAAGGTAGTTTCCTCCATATTCCCTTATCTTTCAAGAGGGGGAACCTATTCCTTGAGTGTTCCAATATCTTAATCAAATACCACAAGATAGGGCTCTATCCTAATTATGTCACCCATTTCGAGGAATGGCTACTAACTCTTGGCATCCTTTATTTTCCATAAAAGTTTACTTGTTTTTTAATCAAATTAAAACCTCTCAACTTGTTCCATCTATATCCCATGTTGATACTTGCCAACCTATTTCTCAACCTCCTCATGCTTTATATCATGTAAGTCAATCTATGCAGGTTGAACCTCTAACTAAACCTGTTCCACCAATATTTGTGACCTCCTAATTCCCACTTACCCTACCTCTTCAAGGTTCCTTACAGACTTCATAGGTTGGTGAGGATTTTCGTTAGATGGAATTTAATCAACCTATACAAGGTACAACATATGAACAAAGAAGGAAATCTTAAGTAGGAGCCAAGTTTAGAAAATTCATACTCAATTTTTTCAACCCTTTCAAGGTTATGTTGAAACTGGGCAACATGATTACATTTATTTAGGCTACCAAAATCCTCCTTAAGTTGGAGCCCAAATACCTGTTCCTCAAGCCATTCCTTCTTACTCAAGATACCCTCCACTAAACATTAATACGCAATTTCCTTTTGTAGCAACCCTTGAATTTCCATATTTCACCATAATTACAGAAGATCAAAATTTTCACTCTCCTTGGTAGTACGTCTTTGCTACAAAAGTTTCAAGTGATATCCCAAAATTGAATGGAAATTGTGGAAATTCGTTGAACTCTTTAAATGATGAGTCTATCATTTTATGGATTTTCCAGCTAGACCTCACTAGTACAACAATAGTACAACAATGAGGTGGTATATCGAATTTCCATGAGCTTTGTTCAACAATTTCAATGCCTTTGCTACCACGTTTCTAACTCATTTGCAGTTTCCCATTCGTTATGAAACTCGAACTAAATGTTTGACCAATTTCAAACAACATGAATCCACTCACATTCATGATCATATTTATGAGTGGGAACTTCACCATATTTAAAAAAAAAATCGTTTACTAAGCCTCTTTTAGGACCCATAACAAAAGACATTTGTAAAGGAAGAGTTGTTATAGAAGAGCAATTCATTGCTCATGCCCAATAGCCTGATCTCATTTACACTAAATATCGCATGTTCTACAACAAAATACCCACTGTTGTGAGACCTCAAAAAAGTGTACCAACATCTTCAAGTAAGGAATAAGTTGTAATTGATGGGGTGTGATTGGTTCCACTAGCTGCATTCAATGAGTCAGTGAGTAAACTCTCTCCTACATCTCCTATTTTGGCTACCCAAAACCAGTCCACCATTACTAGTGAGACTACTACTTCTAAGCTAAATTTTGTCCAAACAACCAAGGGAAAATATCAACTAGGAAGTAAGAAAAAATGAAAAAGAATAAAGATAATCCTTCGTAAGAGAAAACAAACAACCAATCTCTTTAAGAAAAAAAGAAATATTGTTTCCCTTGCTTAATCTGTACTCAAGAACGTTTTACCACAGACTAGCGACATCAAGTGGAAGTAAATGAATTCCTTAATTCATTTATCTCACCTATTGTGTTAACAAATCCCCTTCCTAATGAGGAGAAAAACATGGTTTCCTATTTCTGGATAAGAGAAACAAGAACCATAGTAATTGATCAACCTACAAGTTCTATGTCATCCACTTCACATCCTCCTCTAAATGTTGTTCCAACTTAATTAATAGTGGATGTATGAGGGCCATTACTTCTAGTAGGACAACCCTAGACTATTTTATTATTAATTTTGTTTAATATAACAAAGTTGGGTTTTTGTACATATTTGTACAATATGTTGTAAAAGGTTGTCTTTATTTTGAGCACTAGTAGATATACTATTTTATATATTCCATTGTGAAAAAGTACTTTAGTTGTGATATTTTGTTTGGTAGCATCTATTATTTAATATTCTAGCATAACACTTGGGTCATGGAAATTCAATACGGAGTACTTTATCTCATCATCTTTTGAGTTGAAAAAAACAACACATATTGCAGTCCACTCTTGCATGTTAGATATTTTAGACTGCAAAATGGATGTGAGGTGTTCATAGGCACACAGATTATTTGGCGCATATTGTTTCTACATGCACTTAGCTTGTGGTGATTTTGATTCTTATAATCTTTATTATGATTTCTTGATGATGGATTTTTGCTACTTATGTTGTCTTGTGAAAATGTGATTATGAGAGATGGCACATATTCAAGAGAGCACTTTTTATGATTCCAATATTTTGATGGTATTATGGCTACTTAGAGGAGTTGGCCATGCATCTCTATGCTCATCCATTGGAGATGTTTATTTTTTTATTATGCATGGATTATATGTTTCTTATGAGTTGACATGGGGTTGTCATATTTCATGCATTTTGGGGTTGATGGTTTTATGGATATGGTTGTGCCATGGAGATTGGTATGATGAAAAAAGGGTTTCCAGTTTTAGTTGTCATGAAACCATTTTACATTACTTCACATATTGTTCTATTATTACATTTCTAACATCCCTCCATATTCCGTTCCAAACTTTCATGGTCTAAGGTGAGAGGATTCATAAACCTTTCTCTTTGAATTTGAAATCCTTTGTTGATCTTATAGTTACTTGTTAAACAATAAAAAATGGACATTATTTTATGCAACATTAAAGGATGGAGCTCTTAAATCTTTCATGAGTTGAGGGATGAATTATATGATATCATGGAGGGAGATGCAAAATATATTTCTAGAAAAATGTAATGATAATTATCTTAAAGAAGAAATATTTAAAATGAATAAGAATGAAGATGAAATCATTGAGGATCTAATAGAGAGGTTCATGTACAATGTTAAGAGGGAAAATTACATCATTAAGGATATGACACAATATAAACCCTCTCACTTAGAAGAGTTAGGGATGAGTGGATCAATCTTTCTAATCTCATGAGTAGAGGTAATGTATAGAAATTACCATTTCAGGAAATTTGTGAGAGATGTCAACACATATTAAGATGAAGGGAAAGAGTAAGTCAATCAGTATCAAGATGCGTAAGCCAAACTAAAGTTTGAAATTTTCTTGATAAATTTAAAATAGAAATTCTTAGCAATCTAAGTGAACAAGTAGATGATGTGATGATGTTGTTGTCATTACATCATTATATAATATTATCCGTCTTTGGATATTTTTTAGAATAGCATAATCCATACGATGGTTTTTGTTGCTACCATTTATAGTTGTAGAGAGTGGATATATTGTCCTAATATTTAGATGCTATATTTTTTATTCATGGTGTTGTTGATGCATATTATTCAGGGCCACTATGTATTTTCTTCTATTGTTGATTTCTAATGCTCAGATCATGATTTATGTTTGGTGAAATTGTTTTCATGTATGGCACATATTATTGATCATTTATTTATTCATGTCATGGATAGAGGTTACCCATTGTGTATGTTAAATGAAGTGAGTGTATATTTCATCCATGCATTCTAATGTTTCATCACAGAATGTCATTTCTCAACAATTTATCTCACTGATGGAGCATTGTATTGTGCTGATGAGATCGTGGATTCTTCTTGTAAAACATTCCATATTGTTCATAGATTCATGAGAAATTATTGGCATATCCTGCATATTTTTGTTATAGGTGCTGGATCACCTATGTCTTAGTTGTTAGCAGTATCGGTACAGCGATTGATCTCTTGTATCATTCATGTATATTCTCATACTTGTCATGGAAAGGCTATCTAGGGTGAGGTATGCATTGAGAGAGATTCACGTGAGTCATGGTTCAACCATATAAGCATGTGGGACCTAACAATAATATTAGAAAAAATACATTAGGGTGTAATTAAGGAGACTTAACCATGCCCTTATCCATTATACTAAACTATTTAAGAACTAGATAGCAATCTTTTGGAATATTGTTCTTCTTGCACTATAACATAAAGATAATTGAATACATTTTTTTAAATTGATTCTAAAGACACTTGGGCAAGTTGCTATATATGAAACTATATGTAGAAGTGATAATATGTATGTAGGAATTATCTGATGGAGTACTAATTGAAAGAGGACTCACAAGGGCTGCATGGGTTTTTGTTGTCATGAAACCGTGTGTACTTACTTCACATATTGTTCCTTTATTACATTTTTACCTACCAAACAAAAGATCAATATGTAGTTTAAAGACACTAAAACAAATATCTCAAAAAATAAAATTAGAATGAGCTTAATAATACTAAGAAAAAGTTTCTGAATCATTTAAACTGCAATAAGATATATTTGATAAATTATAATAGTTGAGAATTTGAAAACCTTTCACCCAAAAAAATTGTAATGAAAATTTCAAGATGGCTCTTTTAAAACAAATTATAAGATTAATCAAAAACTATATTAAACATAGGCTATATCCCTAAAATTGAAATGAACAATAAAAAAACTTACTCCTTTATCATAATATATATCTTCAATCTCGATAATTTCATTTTCTTAAAACTTCCACATGAGATAATATACTTGTTATCGGTATTTGTGAAAAAAAAAATTAATACACATATATAAAATTTAACATTTCTAAATTTGGTTCATATTGACAATGTTATGAAATCCACTTAAAAAGCATTAAAGATATATTTGTACATACTTAATGTTGAATTTAAGTTAGCTAGAGACACTTCTCTAATTAGTTAAGGAGACATGTAAGAATTAAGAAAAGGGATACATTAGACCATGTGTATCACATTGGGGTGCACTATTTTTGTTTGTAAAGAAGAAAGGTGGTACTCTCAGATTATATATTGAATAAGGGCAACTAAAAAATATGACAATTAAGAATAGGTGCCCATTGCTAAGGGTTCACAACTTGTTTGATCAGTTCAAGGGAGTAGCAATGTTCTCTAAGATATATTTGCGATTAGGATACCACAGATAGGCATAAAGGAAGATGATATCTACAAGACATCCTTCAAGACTCGGCATGGGAATTATGAGTTTGTTGTAGCTCTATTTGGTTTGAGTAATGCCCTAGATACTTTTACGTGCTTGATGAATAGTGTGTTGCATCCTTATTTTAACAAGTTTGTTATTGTATTCATCGATGACATTTTGATATATTGTAATAATGAGAAAGAGAATGTCGAGCATTTGGTAGTAGTGTTGAGATTGCTAAGACATCAGTTGTATGCTAAGCTTAGAAAGTGCAGTTTATTCAGAAAAAAGTACACTATTTGGGACATGTTGTTTCAAAAGAAGACATAGTAGTAGATCCAAAAAAGATAAGGGGCATCATGGAGTGGTTAGGCCTAAATAATGTAGATGAGGTGAGATCATTCATGGTATTGGGAGCTTACTACAGAAAATTCATTATGAACTTATTACGTATTTCATATCCTATGACATGCTTGCAGAGGAAAGGTAATAAGTTTGAATTGAAAAAAGATGTGTAGCTAGTTTTGAGGATTTGAAGCAGTTCTTGATCAATGATCGAGTCCTTAAGATTGTAGATCGAGGTAAAGATTTTTTAGTGTTCACATATTCATGTAAAAGAGGACTTAGTGCAGTCCTTATGCAGGAGGGATAGGCGATGTTCTATTATTCGAGGAAGTGGAATAATCATGAGAAAAACTACGTGACTTATGATCTTGAGAAGGCTATTTCATGTATTTACTTGTAACTCAAAGGATAATGGATGTAAGACCTAATTTACATCAAAACAGTTAACGGAAGAGGGTGGTGATCCTTCTTGTCAAGTCTCATATGAGTTATCTGTCATTCATGCTCTTTCTTGTATTCATGTCATGTAGATTATATTAATGCCATGTGTTTGACAGAATGTTAATCCTAGTGAAGGATGGTCAGGCCTAGTGCTAGAGCTAGTTTTTGTCTTCCAAGTCTTATTGTCATGTAAATTATGGATTTTGAAAGATACGAGTGTTTATGGGCAGTGACATGGATTCTAGACTTGAAAAGTAGCACAAATCTCAGATTCGCAAGAATAGGACTGAGGAGAAAATTCCCTAGTCGCACCCATGCCTTGTTTTAGATGAGTTACAGTTGAGATGAGTTCCAGATGGAACTCATCTGAAACAGGGGAACTAAGGGTCTAAAAACTTAGTGGCACCCAGCGACTATTCATAAGGATTACTGAGAAGGATTTTGGGAGTCCTACAATAGGTGTAGAACATTTTTTTTATGGTTATTCATCGACTCCACTTCCTTGAGCTCAGCTAGGAGGTCAATTATTGTCATAGTAGCCCCTAATCTCATGTTTAGATAACATAAGGTGGTGAAAGTGCATAGGTATGAGGGCAAGCATCATTATAGGGTGGTACGAGAGTGGTTTGCGCTCTCTTTGGGAGGATGTACAGAATGTTAAAGGTGTTTGGGAGGATGAATTGACTTGGAATGAGTTTGAGAGGCTTTTTAT